>JACXSJ010001796.1:0-70574 GCA_014851325.1 Pentalonia nigronervosa | reverse complement strand
GCACAATTATAAACAGTTGTTGTAATGATAAATCAAATATTATTGGATGGAATATTTCATATTTATAGCTAAAATAAGTTTATGGACGCTTCTTATTCAGTATTTCAATTAATTAATTTTTTAAAGCTTTTTTGTGGAATTTTTTTCTTCAGTTTTAAAATTACATATAGTAAATTAGTAATTTATTGTGTAGGAGATGTCATTATTAATATTGCGTGATTATATGACTAATTTTTAAAGTATCTCAAACTAAATACACATTAAAAAGTTTCCGAGAATAATTAAAAATTTAAAATTTAACATATAACATTAACTTACATTTTAAAATTAATCAAAATAAATATTGGCTTGTTGAGTAGTTACTAAATAATACCTATCTTAACATAAATTGGTAAATATTTATTACACAATGATCAAATTTCATCATAAATGAAAGACAAATTTATATATTTTGATGTAGCATTTTTATTTTTTCACCGACGAAATTTTATATAATTATACTTAATATATTCTTATACATTATAGCGTAATAATAAATGTTTTCAATTGCGTTTAAAATTATTTTAATAATGTTTTAATTGCTAAATATAAATGTTTATAAACTAAAAATGTTATAACAGATGCCTTGAAAAGGCATAACTTCTACAGAAAAAGACACAACGTGCCTCCTTTTAAAATCAGCTCAAAGGTTTGTAATCATAAATTATAAGATATTTGTAACTGCATCATTTACTTGCATGTATCATACCTAAAATAGTTTTTTTCATTTTAAACAACTTAAAATTTATTTATTTTTTCATAGTTATGTTCAAGTAGTCAATCTAGGTCAAATGAACTGGCTAAAACAGATGTAGCATTTCATTGCCCAAATAATGCCTATGGTGAGATTATTTACACCATTGTTTCAACATAGATAGTGACTGAATTAGGCATTAACGCAGTAACTAGCTGGTACAATGAAACACAATTTTTTAATTTTCAAGTGTCAAATGATAACATGCCTCCTTCCACAATAGCTTGTATTTGAAATAATTTTTGACTTGAATATCATCGTCATGATTAGAATAAGTTATTAAGTGCTTTGGTTTACATTTATATATTTTGTATATGTTAATTGTTAACAGATTAATACATTTAACATGTACAAACATAGTAATAAATATTGTTAACAAAAAAATGTTTGTACATTTAAAATAGATTAATATGTAGTTTAATATTGTTCAAATATAATTTAAATACTTCCAGAGAATTTAATTATTTAAAGATTAAACTGAAAGTTTGTACATTAGTTAACAAGTGTAAATTTTAAAATACAACACAATACACTGAAGATAAATAAAAATAATAATAATATTATAAATATATATTATAATAATAATTGTAACTAGACGTTGTAGTAATAAAGCAATTATTATAGCTTGGAAAATTGCATGTCGTATGCTACAATAAGATAATGCATCTTCCTCGGCTAGTATTTTTTTAATTATTTTGTGAAAGCTTTTTTTCAGTTTTCTTATTTTGTATTAAACTGATATGTACATAGTTCATAGGCGCACATACGGGTAAAACATTATTTGTAGAAACTGTGATTACTGATTTGTTATCTAGGGTTGGTTTGCACACCTCTATGTGCACTAATAATCTAGGTCAGCCAATTATTTAACCTATTGACCCATTTATCTTGCTTTATATTTCAAACACTTCACAGCTATCTTGATTTCATACACTAATAAACAAGTTTTAATTCTTTTTTTTTATATATAAATGTAACAATGAGTATACATATTTAAAGTTCTACAGTTCACATTTCATATACAATATTTTTTTTTATACATATAATAGTGCTATGTACCTAACGATATATATAACTTTTATGATTAATAATAAATGAGCAATAACCTCGATGATATGGGGAAACCGTGTATGGTTGGCACAATCTAATTGATAGATGGTTAATGAAACTCTGTCAGGCGCTTTGGAAAATACAAGGCTAGACCACCCTCTAGAAGATATCTGGGAGATCGATATAGTAAATTCTGAGAATAGGACAAGGGATGTCGTATTGTGAGAAGCTTACGGGGATCCGGGAGCAGCGAGATTTAAAATTAATAATAGAAATACCCACATGGTTATACTGGTGTTTGGACCAGCCGATAATTAAATAATATCTAATTGTTAATATAATATAGTAATTAAAGAATATTTGATTAAGGAATATCATTATTACAACAAACATGGCCTATTGCAACTCGACGACAAAGCGTGGGTCTATGGCATTTCCTGGAACTAGTACGCCCGCAGACGATAACGAATGAGGTCAACGCTATCTTGCTAGGAAGACGTAGGTACCAAATGGGAGGAGTAACCCATATAAAAGAGAGCCTGAAATGATTTCAATTCAGACTTGATATTCCCGGGCTACAATGAGCACCTTTACGCCAGTCTAACTTTTGATTTAATAAAGGAAACTCATTTCAATAATACAACAATCTTAAAATTATTTACTACCACGACCACAAACTCCTGTGTCCATCACAAAGGTCATTCTCACGCTGGGACACAACAACAGAATATATACATATCGCATTTACAATAGTAATATGTTATAATTTTTATTGGTTGGATATAATATTTAATTGTTAATAGTTTACAATATTTATGTTTTCATAATAATAATATTTCCCATAACCATAGAATATATATTTTTTTTATATAATAAAGATATTTTTCCCTTTCACCATTTATATAAAATTAATGTATTTAGTATATGTATATATTTTTAAGTATTATCTAATTCGTTAACACAACGTTTCAAGTCTATATATATTTTTTTATTTGCCATCTGGACTAAATAATAATTCTTTTTAAATGCTTCCTTTCGCATTTTTACTTATTTTAGAACTGTATATCCTGTATATCTTAGTTTATGGATATGCAAATTCCAACTCCTCATTCATAGGTTAAGAGCTGTCAGTAGTATAACCATATCGTAAAATGTCCAAATCACCTTGCTTTGATTCTACATACAAAAATACATATTACCACCCCCTTAAATTTGTATTAGTCGTAATCTTTATTTTCATGCACTGAAACGAACATAGCTTTCGGTAATTCTTTTAGTTCTGCTTATTTATTACATAATTTATTATATTTATTTATTATTTAATATTTCATATTTTAATTATTTATTTATTTACTCAAAAATATTCTATTAATTTTTCATAACCTTGTTTCCGGATTACATTGTCGAATATACATTTCGTTAATCTTACATCCGTTCTCCGGTCGTACGCATGCGTTATTTTATGGTCTTTCTGACATATTATATTATACCATGGGTCATGTGGTATCATATGACCCATGGGTTTCTTCTAGATTCATTAATCTCCCTGTTTTGTTGATTGTCCCTATATCTACCTCAAATATTACTTGTTTGGTCTCCATTTTTATCAACCGCATGCAGTAATTTTAATTACATAGCTTGTCGTAGCTTCTGATGTTTAATATAGGATAATTTTTGATATTTAACTTATCTAGAACCAGCTTGTCAGATTCTCCATTCCACAATACTATTGCACTTTTTTGGTCCCCTCTCTGTATATAATTTTTTATGTAACCCTTATTCAAGTTATTTAATGTTGATTTTAAACTTATTTTTAACTGATTTAAGCAAGCATCCCTTACTGCTTCCTTACATCTAAAAATTCTTTTTACTTCTTTTATTGTCAGTACAACTTCTGGGTCCTTATTGGTCTGACTTCTTCTTTGACTGATATGATTCAATGGTCTACCTTCGAGTTTTCGGATTTTAAACCTATTCAAACTATTCGACATGACTCTTGATATTAGGACCATACTAGATTTATTAATCAAAAAAACTCGAAGTCCATGATTATGAAATTTTGAGATTCTTTTCTGTTAATCAAAAAAAAAACAAAATGTATTATTATATTTTTCCTTACCTATATTTTTTCTATTATCTCTTATAATATTTTTTTTTTTTTAGTTTTTTTTTCTTACATATTTATTCATTTACTATAACTAATCTAATTCTATAATTTTATTCATTTGTTATATTCGAATCCCTTATTTTTGGCGGAGCTATCGAATCACCTCTTTAAAGGTGTATCCCCAAAAGTTGATTTTCCACTTTTTCTTTAATAATTATTGGTGTTTCCACATAAAATGCATTTCGGCTTTTTGGTTTCGGGATAATGCCATATCGTGGTCTCATTGATTCCCAAGTGTTCAAACTACACTTGTGTGTTATGTATATAAACAATAGTAATATGGTGATGAATATTAATAACCCTATTATTGCGTAAACTAAATAATTATGATTGTCACCATTTACTTCATGTCCCGATTGTATAAGTATTTCGTAATTTTTCATACTCTGTACCTCATCTAACGAATGTGCTATTTCGTGCACGTTATCCAATTTATACAATTCGTATTTATTTCTTATTTTTGGAAATTACACGTTTATTTGATTAGGAAGAGTTATCGATAATTTTCCTGTCCCAACTTATGATATGAAATTAACGTAGTAATTTAATTTTATGTCTCGCGTCGGATTTAATATAAAGTCCCCTGCGTATGCCTGCATTCTTAATTTACTTTTATTATGCCCCGGTTTTCGAATTTTACTATAAATGGTTCTTTATTTCCTTGGCATGTAATTGTCATTGTTTCGCCATGAGTTGTATAGATCCACGTTTTAGTTAATGTTATTATTCCTGCTTCACATGTATGTGGTAATATGTTCGGATTTTTAAATAATGATACCTCAAATGGTTGGTTCTTCGTTCGTGTTGTATTGGTTGAAACTCGAGACAAATCGTAAATATTTCCTTTTCTGTGCAATTTAGTAACTGTGTTTCCGTGAAAGTGGTGTATTTTCGACGGTTCCTGGTTTTTTTTTTTTTTTTTATTAAAGCTACCAATAAAATGAATACAACTTAACAGTTACAAATAATGATACCTTAACAAATAGCAATCCAATGGATGTAATAACACATAAAAGGAATAATAAAAGTATATAATGTAAAAAAAGAAAAACAAACAATCAACGGTTCTTGGTTATCCCTACATATTGAAATTCTAGTTTTAAAATTATACCATGTTTATCGTCTATTTCCTCGTTTACTTTTGTTTCTAACGGATGTGATATAGGTAAAATCCTATATAACGTTAGTTCTATTTTTGTTATCAACGGTATTTTAATTAGAAAAACAATCTGATTGTCACTATAAAAAACTGCCATTTTTGTAATTTTACTTAGTTTATATATTTCTGTCGATTCATAAAATATTTTATTGCTATAATTTGTTACTGCTGATTCTGTGGTTAGTTTTGGAAAACCCACAATATAACTCGATGGGTAAATTGTTCCTTCTTGTTTTTATGCCTTTATACTAACGTCTTCAGTAGTTACATTGTTTATTATTAATTCAGTGGTTAATGTTCCCTTTTTAGTTTTAGTGCTGCCAGTGTTATTATTATCTAGTGTTTGATTTTCTATACCGATGGTCACGCTAGTATTTTGGGTACGAATAATTCAACTATTATTTGTTCCGATTCATTTTCTGGTTTAAATTTCAAATAACTATATGTTACATATGTTTGGTTTGGTCTATATTTTATACCGTTTACATTCCTTACATATATGACGCATGATTTTTGTAAATAATACGCTAGTGGTTTACCTATCAAAGTTGTATCAATTAATGGTAATTCCCGTACTAAAGTACACTTTATACGTATTGATTCAATATTATATTCTTTTTCATTAAGGTACGGTGTCCAATGCGCGACCTGTCGCCGCGACCAGTTATAATTTTCAGTCGCTGATGACCGACTGGTGTCCAATGCGCGACCGATCATAGTTAAAAGGTAGGTACTCGATTCTAAATTTCGTCAGTAGCACGCCGATGTCTATCTAAGGTTAACGTAAAACGGTACCAACATGTCCGATAATGAGTTGCTGTGTATTTTGAATAATAATAAATTAATTATAAACTTAATAGAAGATGAATTGGAAGATAATGAAATATTATTTTCGTATTTGTTAATACAAATATATATAATTTTCGGATTCAATAAAAAGTTCATCTTCTTGTGATGTAAATGCTATAGCCGACATATTGACCGCAAGAACGAATCGTCGACGCGTCGCGCTACACTGCTCTCGTCGCGGTATTGTCGCGGGTCGCGACGGCAAATTATCTGTCGCGCGTTGCAGTCGCGGGTAGGACACCAGTCAATGGGAAACGCGAATAATCGGTAGAGCGCGACCTGTCGCCGCGACAGGTCGCGCATTGGACACCGTACCTTTAGTATTTACAAATTCATCGTCTGATTCGCCTGATACGTTCACAATCTTAATCTCTTTGTCATATTTATAAAATCCAGTTGTTCCCATCATAACTCCATCTGATATCTCTTATCCTTGTACTGCCAATATGACCATTAATCTATAATGATATATTTCCTTATTATTACTTATCTTCTACCTACTATTAATCACTTATGTTTGTTATATATAATTAGTATCATTGTTGTATATATTATTATTATATTTTTTATTTATAATTTCTCCGAAAAATTTAATAATAGTCCAGCTTCAGGTACATAGACCAGTAATTTGATCAAATCCATACAGCTTGATCTACTTAACATTCCTTGACGATCTAATTTAGTGTATAACAATTTGGTTATATTTCTAGTGATCTTTTTAATCTCCTATGCCGTAATAATATCGTTTAGCACAGTGTTAGCTATCCCTATGTGTTGATTTAAATATTTTGGAACGTCGCCTTTTCCTATAGTACTCGCAGCATGTTCCCCGTATAAAATCGCTAATTCTACGAAATTTTTGTCCCTTTCCCTAAAATACAAAAAAAATATTTTTTTCTTATACAGTAGAACCCCTCTCGTCCGCCCTCGGCTGGTCCGCCGCTCCGGTTGATCCGACCGGATATTATTATCGATGTGAATACTGCGTATGTATGTAATTTAAAAATACGATTTGGATTTTCCACTTTATAGTAGATATTGTATAAAATAATTGCTAGTTTGATATTTAAACGAATGTCCCCGACAGTGAAGTTGAGGAGTGGATTGCCCATTGTGACAAAGACTGTGAAACTAGAGAGGAGCTCAATGACGACCAGATTATTACCGCTGTTTTGGGAAATAAGTAATGGTGAAGAAACTGTGAACGAGGATTCGGATGGTGATGGTGACGAACCCCCCCCTACCCGGATTTCACACACTGATGCCAAGAACGCGTTTGATATTGCCCTTCAGTACATGGAGCAAAATTCAACCTCAACACCTATGGACATTTTGTGGATCAAGTAATGGAGGAATTGCAGTTAAGTCTAGAATGTCATTTGCCAAACAAAAATCTATAACTGACTTTTTTTCTAAGTGATATAAAATATAATAAATTTCTGATATAATCTTGTATATAATATGTAAATAAAAAAAAATGTTCTGTATATTCTGATAATCCGACATTTTTCGCGTTCCGACCACACCCCCAGTCCCGAAGGTGACGGATTAGAGAGGTTCTACTGTATTTTTATTATATACATATATTCCTTAATTTTTACTATATTAACTACTTATTTTATATCTTTATTTTTTACTTTTTCCTTTTCTATAATCTATTTACTTATTTGTATTTACGTATCTGTTATTTTATTTTTGTGGTATTTCTTAACATCGTTTTTGTATAGAGTAATTTTTTGTCTACCTCGCGCTATAATTATATTTTCGGTGTCTAATAATTCTAATACTTCGTATGGTCCTTTCCATAACCCATTTAACTTATTTTTTTGTGTTTCGTCATTTAAGTAATACTAAATCCTTTATGCTGTAGTCTTCACTATGCACTTTTTTATCATAATATTTTTTCGATTTTATCTTTCTTTGAACTAATCGTTCCCTAGCTATTTGATATGACTGCTGCATTATTTGTTTCTAATCAGTTGTTGACTACAATTAAGTAATATTTTTTTGTAATCTTCACAAAATCCGAATAAATATTTTAGAGGAAAGCATCCGGTAATTACATTATTTGTCATAAAATTTTTATTATCTTCAGTGTCCATTTCCGAGTCCCGTGCAGTGTTTTCTAGCGAATTCAAGTTGCTTGGAGTATACGAGCAGTATCCTTTAAAATAAGATGATACTCTAGGGAATTTAACTTCTGTACTTCTATTCCATTTATCTCATATCGCATTTCGGAAAATAAAAATGCTGATCCGTTATTTGAAAAACGAACTTCCCCAACTGCATCGGAAGGTTTATTTATTTTCCCTTCAATGTAAATAAAACTCTCACGTGGTAAAGTGTAAGAATCCATATTTAAAACACTTATTCCACTTTCATCGTTATTTGATAAAGACATGTTTGAATACGGCGTGAACGAATGATATTGCATTCGTGTTATTTTACACTCGTCGACATAGTCGGCTGTCACGTCCAAGTATGAGTCATCCATCATTGCAAAGAACGAATGAAATTTAAATTGTTTTTCATTAGCTTGGGTTTGATTATTTTAGGTTTAGATGTTGACTTTTTCACTGTCGGCATTTTACTGATAGTTTTTTTGATTGTAGCTCTTTTTATATTAAATTTGAGTGCCATAAGTACGCGGTATTTATAAATGAACTGTTATTGGCTCACCAATCAAATTAATTAGAAAATCGTTATGATCTTTTAGTGCGATAATTACTTTACTTATTGAAGTTGTGTTAAGAGCATAAAAAACAGGGTGTCTGGGTACTTCGACGATTTTTTACCCTGTAGGCACAGTTGGATAAAATTCGTGTATAGTCTGGCTCGGTATTCCGTCACAAAATAAGCCGGTAATCATGTTACACTCTACTTTTATACAATTTACTTTCATAATATTGACTATATTTTCAGATTCATGAATATTACCAGTAGAGTATAAAACATTTCTAAAGCCCAATAATTTTGATATACTATTTTCGACTGAAAAGTCTATTTCATTACTACTCGATATCATACACTTTAATGTATTACTGTTTGATTTTAATTCAAAAAAGGTGATCATCAAAAAAGAGGGCATCATTCTTTGTATAATAGACTCTAAATAAACCAACTTATACGAAACCGTGGGTATTATTACGTTATCATTTTTATTGATTAAATTACGAAAACCAATAGTATTACAACCAAATTCTATGCTTGGTATCGAATTATTTATCTGTAAACTAAAAAGGCATCTGAGCATTATTTTCTACCTCTAGTAACGGAAAAATATTACATGTTTTCGTTTAATGTTATACCTGATAAAAATTTTAAACACAGCTGTCCGCAGTTTGTAGTATTATATTGTTGCTCTATGCTGTAATTGAAATATATGTCACATCCACGAAAATATTTTTGTACTTCTAACGATGGTGGTAAATTTCCAAAACTGTCGTAATATTCGACTTTTTTCCGATTTTTTTATACTTTACCCAATAATGTTCACGTGCCGTTTTTAGTATCTAAGTTAATAATCACTGATTCTAGACGTTGGGGACGTGTAGATAACCTATCTCTGGTAAACACGCCGATAAAATGAGGTATTTTCATTAAACGAGCGATTTTTATAAGTTCGAAATCGTACACCGCTCTATTGGATAACATGGATATTAGTTTATTTTCGCTTTAGTATCCCCATCACTTATTAGCTCAGTACCAACTTTGTACGAGTTGCCTTTATACGGTGTGAGATATAGACCATTGCCCAAATGCAATAGTATATTTCTATTAAATTTATTAGCAACCTTCACAACGTTTACGACACCACCATTCAGGGCTCCTAGAGCCGATAAGCTAGCAAAAATCGGAATGAGTTGAAAAAAATGAAAAAACACACCGGTTTTTTTTGAAATCATTATCGTTCGTAGAACTTTGATTTTTTTTTAATTTTGAATGCTTTTCGTGCGACGGCTATACATTTTTTAATCAATTTCGTCAAGTTTTTTTTTCCGATATTTTTCTTTATAACGTTTTTAGTTGCTTTAATCATTGCTTTAAAACCACAACCACCTCCTACTTTATATTTTGCTTTCGTAGCGGTAATCACTCCCCAAGCCACTACTTTTTATTTTAAGCTTGAATCTTTTGCTTTAAACCTATCCCAAGCCCGTTGTTCTAATATATAATAAGCCTTATTATGATCTGCGATAGAGTTGCTATGTTCATATGCGATATCGTGCTCTTTGCAAGCCAGAGTCTAAAGGGTTTATACCTTTATCATCACGAGCTAAATGTTTTTTTTTAAATTTGTATCAGGTCCACAATATTGATAACCTAAAAAATAAAAACTAATATATATTGTTTCTAATATTACCAGGTTTACAAAATATCAGGTACGTGAAGCTCGATCGGTAATTTTTTCATAAGCTTGTTGATAAGTCCCCCGCATTTATTCTTCTTGTTTCTTCGAGCGAAAGACATTGTATACTATTAACTTATCATTGTTACATAGATATTTATACGAAAATGAAGTTCATAGAACAAAAAATAAAACTAACAATTGAAAATATGCATTGTATCAACAACATAAACATGGAGCGCTTCTACCTAATACGATACGTACACTTATCGCGGGTCCTTCTGGTTGAAAAAACGGGGGATGTACATTTAAGTAAAAAAGAAATTAAACTTGTCGGCAACACGTTAACTATTAAAGACATTTCATATCCACTAACACAAGGACTTGGAAATTTAATACTCTCAATATTTTCGAAATTATACACCAAAAACGATTTAGATACATATAAATCTATATTAATTCAAACATCGGCTCATTTAACATTAAACGGAAAACAAATTAGAAAAGGTGGAAATAAATACACTGATATAATCGAATCGCTGTTCCCACCTGGTAGTGGACTGTCTGTAAAACTATAGAAACACAACTTTATATATTGGAACGACCCTAATAAGATAGTCGATAGATTGCAATTATTATTAGCATCAAAAGCAGCTGATAATACTGGCGTTTCGAACGAAATATTATCGATTTTCGAAGAATTACGTGAAGCTGGGTTAATAAAACGTATACTAAATGTTTAAACGCGATATCGCAGTATAATTACACAAACCAGCGAGAAAAAATTATATAAGGCGCAGAATTGATGTGTATGACAAAAACAATCTCTGGCAAGCCGACTTAGTCGAAATGATACCGTATTCGATAAAAAATAAAGGTTACAAATATTTTTTATACGCAATAGACTATTTTATAAAGTTTGCTTGGGCAATAGCATTAAAATACAAAACTACTAAAAAAGTTTTAAATGCATTGTCTAAAATATTGCTGAAACGCTCACCAAAACTATTACAGCTTGACAATGGTAAAGTATTTTACAATTCGACATCTGATGCGTTGATGAAAATGTACAAAATACACAAATATTCAACGTTTAGTACCGTGAAAACATGTATTGTAGAACGTTTCAACCGCACATTAAAAGAAAAAATGTATAGAGAGTTTACAACGCGAGGCTCGCACGAATAGATTTCTATTTTGCCATCATTGATTAACGAGTACAATAATTCAAAACATAGAACAATATGTATGACTCCATTGGAAGCTGGTATAGAACCAACGGCAGTGATAGTAAAACAACTCAAAATCATTGATGGTAAAATTAAATTTAACGTTGATGATAACGTTCGTATCAGTACATATAAGAGCATATTTACAAAAAGTTATTTACCAAGCTGGTCTACAGAAATATTTAAAATTTCTAAAATAAACAAAACGTTACCCACTACATATCAACTACAGGATTATACGTGAAAAATGATCGCTGGTTGTTTTTATTCAGAAGAAATATCTAAAACAAATTATCCAAACGACTATTTAGTAGAGAAAATTATTCGTAGGAAGGGGAAACAAATTTTTGTAAAATGACTCGGGTTTGATAATACACACAATAATTGGATAAATACACGTGATATTAAGAAATATTGTCAGTCGAGCTATAGACATGAATGTTTTTAGTGGTATTCAAGCTGGTGAAACAAAAAGATTTATTTCAAATCTCGAACAGTCGATTAAATCATTTTCGTCTAAATAGGATAAAATTGAACATTTACTTGAAGAAAATTAGAATTCCTTTAAATTGCAAGGAGAACAAACTGAAACGCTTCAATTATTAATGTTAGAGAACCTGAAAAAAATCGAAGTATCGTTATAATATATCAAAGAAAATACAGACGCATTAAAAAATAATCATACTTTCAAAAAAAATAAACCATAATGTCTTCGGCCATCTTAAACATACAATGCGTACTTGGAGTCAACAATAAGTATTTGATAAAAGAAATATACATTTTTAACACAGAAACATGGACGACTCAGCACTGGATTTTCAAGAATTCCAAATCTAAACAAGATAATAAAAGTCGAAAAACCAACAAGTGACTGGAACAAAATTATCATCAACTATCTATTGAATACGGTGATGTTGAATATAAGGAACTCGATAGAATATTAAATTCATTAAAATTCAAATGCAACTACGTCAAAGGCCCTCGAATAGATTAATATGCAATAACGAAACTTTATCTTGCTGTATTTTTCATATGGAGTACAATCCTAAACAATGTACATTTTATAAAGTATTTGCTATAAGAAAATGGTTTATAAATAATTCTTAAAATTGTACTTATACAAAATATTATTTTTTTTTATTTAATAAACATAATTACATTTAAACAATGTTTTTGTTTCTATACTAAGACATATACATACTATTTATATATACAGAGTATTCACAAGGTTTTAATTAAATATATGCGGAATTCTATTTAACTGAATATAACCATAACATATATACAAAAAAAAATATTATAAGAAAACAATAATCTATCAAATACATTCCTATATGCCAAATATTTACAAATTATATATTAATCGATTTTAAATATTTAGTAATTACATAGTATTTACAGAATATAACGTATATACACATTTTTCGAGTTATTTACAATGCTTTTAAATATAAAACAAAAAATATTTACAAAATATATACAGTTATTATTCATGCATGTAATGCAGAAGATCTCTCTAAACTCTTTATCAAAGTCAGACCATTTTTCTCTTCTACCATCTACCTCATTATCAAACTCTGGCCATTCTGCATCTATCCTATAAAATTTAAAATGTAAAAATAATAAAAAGTATATAATTGTATTAATTTACTCTATACCATAATGCCCATGGGCTAGCGTGTGCACTTTATCTTACAACACCACTCGCTTGTCATCATAACTGTTATATGTCAACTTTTTAGACTTAATCGTCTTAAGCTGATGTTTGAATGACCGTATATACACATTTTCCCGATATGCCTCTCCACCAGATTCACCGAACGTGTGGTCTTCCAACGTCATGTGATTCTAACCACATGCTGTCTTATCCTCTTTGCTTTGATCTTCTCACCTCCTACTTTGTTATTTTCCCTTGCATAAATATTGAAGACATATGATTTCGCACGAAGTACACAAAACTCTGTAATTATATTGACATCTACTTCATCAGAGATGTATCCCGGCTCCTTCTTCCTCTCTGCAATGAAACACTGATGGTTACAAGCTAGGTTTGCAGTTTTCATCTGGTCCAATAAGATGTGGTTAGCTGCCAAGTCCTCATAAAAGTCTTTGGTATTAATATAATATATCAACGAATCCAAAAAAAAAAATGTTAAAATATTAAAATAATATTAATTATTAAATATGATATTCATCTGTGTCTGTATAATGTTTCTATAATGTTTATTTATTACGTTGTAATGGTAGTAATACATCTTAGTCTTTTAAATGCCAAGCACTAAAAATCCTATTGATATAGTTTAAAAATTGTGTTAAAATAACATAAATAATGATATGGATAAGTATAATATTTATCAATAAATATCGGTTTATGGAAATCTATGATTTTATTCTCCATTGTTACAACTATTATATTTTTATGTTCATAGTGAGTACAGTATTTATATGTTGATCTGTTGATTAATTTCTGTAGTCGCCGTTCGATCAAGACAAGTTCCATTTTAATGTGAGATCTCAAAGACTACTCCATCATTTTTCCTAAAAAATTAATAAAAACGTTAATAAAAAAGTTTTAAAGTAACATACCAAATACACTATTGTTCATTAGCTTTTAGAAATCAATCTCAAACTGAACAAATAAGAATAAAAACGTACCGAGAAATAGGTTTACAATGGTTTAAAGCTGAAGACCTACTGAACAACTGTCGACTCTTTGAACCAGAGATCTTCCATTGAAATATAGATGATTTTAGTGGGGCAGGACGAACAGTGTGAGAATGGCAAAATTGATATTTAATTATTCACTAATGAGTTTTTTCTTTAATTGATTATCTTTAAATTGAATAAGCATAATCGATTATTATATAACCAAGAGGTATGCAAATAATTCATAGATGACAAATCAGTACTCACTGTTTCTCAGAGTAATTTCTTCAACAAATCGCTTCAAAGTGATTATGATATTGATTGTTATTTTTATTTATTTATTTTTTTAATCGCTTTAAAAATTAATAATTACACAACAAATATTTGTATTTAAATAAAAAACATAACCTTGAAGAAACTGAATTTTTGACTATAAACATTTTGTCATTAACTAAAAATCATATTATTAAAAATCTGACCTATTAAATTTAAAAAAGACTGAGCATAATATGTTATATATTAGAAATAACTTTTAAAATATTTTGGAGTAAGCTTTTTTGGCAAATCTAACTTTAGCCTTATTGTACGTATGCCTATGGGATAGATATATGTAAATTTAAAACTAAAGAAAAAAAAAGTTAACAAAAATGCTTTCAAAAATTAATTAAATGAAATACTAAATGAGAAGCATCCATAAATATATTTTAGCGATAGGTATGAAATATTCCATACAATAATAACAAATATATTATTACAATGAATAGTCATCATTGTGCTTCAGTGTATTGTATTTGATTTTACAATTTAATATAATTTTCCCAACATTTGTTAACTCATTTATACAAATTTTCAGTTAAAATGTTAAATATTTAGATTTTTTGTAAGTATTTAAATTGTATTTAAACAATATTAATCTACACTTCATTAACAATTAAAAACATATTTCATACATATTATTATACTGATGCAGATGTTTTCTTCATTATGATAATGAATAGGTACAGTAAAATGAAGTGTGCTCACAATTAGTTCACAGTTTAATTGTGGTTTTTTTATTTAGAACAATGTTAATATACATTTTATTTACAATATATAACACATGAGTACATGACATACCTACAAATGTATCAATGCAGTTGTTAACCAAAAGCGCATAAGAAAACAAAACTTGCTGATAAATATTGCAAGGTATTACTGTGCCATCTGATATTGGTGAAAATGAAAGTCTACATTATAAATCCACTTTACACATCTGTTTATGTAGTGGTTATTTTCACAACGGCGGTGGTATCAGGGTAAGTTAGAAATCAGTTAAAAATTGGATATTAATTGATTAAATTTAATTTCAGTCCGTTATCAATTTTTACTGCTTCTAATGGAAAATCTTATGCAAATGCAGAATATGAATTAGTTTTTGGAGGAAACAAGTCTTTAAGTAAATATAAATTTAAAATTGGAATACAATATTGCTATTACACCTGCCCTAAAATATTATAATATTAGAAAATTAAATAATCACTATTACATTATTCTATGATCTCATAAAAATGTTTTGTATTATTATATTCGTATATGCGAAATCAAGTATATGATTTTCCGTTAACCAAAGAACAATATGTAACCGCCACTCAACCAGCTGGGATTTTCTTACTTTTGATCTGAAGTCTGAAGCTCTGAAAAACATGGAAACATGCCAGTGCATCAATCTGATGTTAGACCCTTAATTACCCGTCTTACGAAAACCTATAGTGCCATATGAACAGGGTATTCGCCATGCGAGGTCGGCTTGTTTCCCATTCAGACAATTATTAATATTGATATGATTTATTTATTTGATATGTATGCCACGCTGTCCTCCCTGGAGACCATGTTCAAGGCCAGATTCACCCGATTTGGCAAATTCACACAGTGTCTGTGTCTTGCTATAACCTTTGTTATTTAACTTTAAATGTAGGATTATAACACTCAAATATAAATTACATAGTATGTTATTTTCTATTTTCTAAGTATCTTATACGAATAGTTTATTATTTCAGAAATAGATGGAAATACTATAGGAGGATTGAAAAGCTATAGAAAATTAAATGAAAATGAAAAACCAAAAATACAGGAGGAAGAGAAAATACGTGATGCAGAAAGGTTAAAAAACGATTTAAAAAGGGAGAAGGAGCAGCGTTTACTAGATGAGCAATGGGAGAAGGAGGAAAGACAACGTGAAGCGGAAAGATTAAAAAACGATTTAAAAAGGGAGATGGAGCAGCGTTTACTAGATGAGCAATGGGAGAAGGAGGAAAGACAACGTGAAGCGGAAAGATTAAAAAACGATTTAAAAAGGGAGATGAAGCAGCGTTTACTAGATAAGCAATGGGAGAAGGAGGAAAGACAACGTGAAGCGAAAAGATTAAAATACGATTTAAACAGAGAAAAACAGCAGCGTTTACAAGAAAAGCGATGGGAGATGGAGGAAAGAATACGTGAGAAATATTATAAAATGTATGAGTTGAAAATACAGAGACAACAAAACAAACGAGAAAAAAATATAGAAGCCAGTCAACAAAGACACCAAGCCGAAATAACAAGACGTAATGCAGAACGCGAAAAGAAGCTACAATTACTAGAAAAAAAAAGGGAGATGATACGAAAACAACGCGAGAAAGTGCTTGAAAATAATTTGAATAGACAGAGAAATTAAATAAAACAAAAAGAAGACAAGAATCAGAAAAAAACGCGATGCCAAAAGAGTATAACGTGAAATAGAAATACCTCAACCTGAATTTGAAAGCTGGATGAACATAATTTAAAATACACAAAATAAGTGCATGGGGTCGTGGAGCAGGTAAAATGTGCCCCACAAAAAAAAATATTAAATAATATTATTAAGTACTGAATCTTTAATTCACTTGTAACTCAAACAAAACCTATATTAAAATTATTTATTGATATTTTAGTTTAAACATATAGTTCAAGTACATTCTATTAGTCTCATCAACTATTATTATTATTTAATACTATGTAATCTATAATCGCACAAAGTATGCTTCATTACCCAAAGTGTAAACCTCATAACGAATTACCACTTAAAATAATCAGTACCTATCTACTCACAACACTTTATTTTTTGTAGTTAAATTATTAAATTTAATTATATTTTATGGCAAACACTTATATTATAATATTTTGTATGAAAATGTAAATGATCAACACATTACAATATTTGAAATAATATTTTTACTTTATATCTTATGATTATTTTGTCTAATACCTACATTTCTTTGTAAAAAAAAAAAAAACGACAACAATCTCAAACGATTAAAAAGCAAGATAACGTAATTTATTTTTTTCTATTACTTATCTGCTTAAGCCACTATTGCATGATATCCGACATATATGGATATCCTTACACCTCAGTTAACTTTTTTCTCCGATATACGCTATACGAATAATTTTTAACACTTATGGAAAATTCACAAAATAGAGGTAGATGCTTTTTGTAAATCTCTATAAAAAAAATGAATAATTGACGACATGCGTGAATCAAGATGGTGGGGAAAATGGAGATAGCCTCCTTCCCTCGAAGAGTCTGCTAAATTCTAGGATGTTAGGTTTTTGATGGCCAATAAAACTTGTCATTATTAGACATAGGCTAAAATTTTATCCATGATGGCCACCCTCGTAAATATATTCAGGATCCGCGCCTGATAGACGACTATGGGAAAATAATGCACTTTATATTGTTCATATTGCTCACGGTCAGTAAATACAATAAATCATATTATTCTAAAAACATCAAACATCTCAAACTGTGGGTCGCGACCCAAGTGAATCACATTTATGTATTAGATGGGTCACAGAAAATTTTGAATGAAAATATATTTGTGATAATATAAAATATGTAATATTAGATCAGTATAAAATATAATATTTTATGTATAAATACGAGTACATTCCTAAATAACACAATATTTTCCGCATAATTATATTGTACATTTATTGCCTATCTACTTTGATATTATAACGATGTAAAATTTCATAAAATATCTTAAAGGAAATTTCTGAAATGTAAGAAATATAATAATAACTTATCTTTTTTTTTAATAAAACTTAAATTGTATTTGTTTAATGGTATTGGTTATTGCCTACTTGACATTGCCACATTGGTATAGTAAAAATTAAAAATATTTTTTATATTTAAAATTCTTTTTTATTAGTTTGACTCGATTCTTTTATATATTCTTTGTTTTTATTATGAACATTTCTCAGGTAATTTCCGTTGACCACAAATTTCCCGTTTGCATCACTATTTAGTATAGATACAGTTTATTCACCGTGTGATTATTGAATTGTTCTATCATTATTATTGATATTGCCGTGTCACCACAAATGTGCCGCACTAAAAGTTTCCAAAGATAGCGATCAACAATGAATTAAAAAAAAAAAAAAAATACACCATTCAATTGTTGTTGGTCGTTGAAAATTAAAAATTTTCCAAAATTTTCAAAAGGGGCCGTTCCGTAAAATGTTTGGGAAACTCTAGTCCAAGGTTATCCAGGGTATATCATATTTTTAAACGGCGATGCGCACCTCAATTATAAAAGTAAAGTAAATAGTAAATAATAAAATGCCAACTGGATCGTTATAATCGTTTAGATAATCATAAAAGATAGTAAATAGTAAATACAATGATTATCGGCGTTCTTGATTGCATTATTCAACTGATTTGACGGCTGACGTTTGGTGGCTCCATGCCTCCATGATTTACAAACGCTTCGACGCACACCCCTTTTTAAAATAATACAACCCCGCTGTAAATTTTAGTTTTAATTTTAATATTACATATTTTTAAATTATACGAAATCAAACACAAGTATAATTGTGTCAATATGTTAACCAAAACTGAAATTTGTAACAAAAATTAATTTATTTTAAATACACGTGTATACACATGTGTATGTTAATTACACGTGCTTCGGAAACACGTGTATTTAAATTACACGTTTTAAACCATAGACTCTTGTTGAAACCGTATATGTTGACCGGTCAATGTCGTCAATGGCCAATTGAGTTGATCATTGATGCTATTTAGATGAATCGAAACCGACTATGACAACACTAACCAGACCCATAGTTTTGGTATCTGTTTATATACCCACATTTTATCTCGTCTTCTAGCAGTCCGATCACCAGTCGAAATATGTAGAAATACAAAAATTCGATAATTTATTGCTCAGAAACAAACAAGTATTTTTATAATATGATATATTTTATAACTTTTTATAAATATTTTTATTTTTATCTAGCCATAAGATACGCTAATATATTATATGTACAGTACAAAGCTATAATTGTGTATTACACTATAATGATACTATTGTATGATGTGGTATAATGTGTTGAGTAGGGGGATACAATAAAAAAATAAGCTTTAACAGATCCAGGTTTATTCGATTGAAATTGCCTTTCCAAACTATGTTAACAATAGTATTCTTGATGTCATTAAATTACAAAATTTTAATGCAAAATATACGTTTTTAACAACATTTCCTTACATAAAAACTAGCTAATTTTGGGAATTTACGACAATTCCCGGACAATAACGTAATTTTCCAAGAATAATTTTAAACTAATTGCTGAATACCATTTACATAATACTCGTATTGATAATTTCATATTTTGGTTTTGTACTAGTAGCTAGTCCATAAAAAAATCCAACCTTTTTTTGAAAAAAACGGACAGAAGCAAGCTACAAGAACTATTGAGTCTCGTTAAAATTATACACGAGATAAAAGATTTTTTGATGAAATCGGCAATGAAATTAAACTTTTACTACTTAATTTATAATATAATATATTTTAATATATTTCTATAAATAACAAACGTAATTAAGTCAGAAATCGTTCTTTTATAGTAAACCTATAATTTAATATTATGCAGAGTATCTATACCGCATGTAAGCACTAGTCTTACACATTATTTTTGGTTTCTAAACATAATTTTAGAACACCTTATATTATACCTGTCATATCCGTCCATCCGTCCGTTAGTTACCAGTATATGTAGTTATGACTGTTTATATTAAGATATTATTACGTTTCTATTCAAAGCGAAAATTCGTACTGGTCAATATTAAAATAATAGGTACCAATATATTAAGGTTATCCATTCTTTTTTAATTGTATATGGAATAACAGTTTATCGCGCGTCGTATTAAAATACGTTTAAAAACTAGTAACTTAAAGCACGATAACATGTGACACACCTATGAATTATTTCAAAGCAGTGGTTGACAATCGGTGCATAGTGAAACAAATCATCTACTTTATATACTGGTGAACATGAAGCTCTATATTATAAATTCGCATTACAAGTCTATTTTTTCGGTTATTATTTTCACGGCATATGTGTCCTCGTACGTAATGCCATGTTATTTGTTAAAATCTAATTTCAGTTCAATATCAATTTTAAATATACTGAGCAATGAATGTCTTATTTTATTTAGTTAAATAAAAAATAATATTTTATTCCTAGAATGACATTTTCAAAGACAATGTTTTCGTCAACATTTAATTCAACATACTGCAACACCAATAGTAAAATAAATTACTCAAGTTGCAAGTAAACATATTATCAAATATTGATACCTACTTAAAATATAGGCTGACAGTCTGTATTCGCTCAAAATTGTTTTTCACCCCTATTCAATAAATTATTATTGAATTCATATTCAACATAATATCCATAACAGTGGGGTATTTAACACTTACCATACAGCAGAACGGTACCCATTTAGGTGTTCTTACCGTTCTATACCTACTGTTGTTGAAAAAAACATTAAATTTCAGAATATGAAATAGCTTATGAAGGACACAAGAATTTAAGTAAAATCTATTTTTTGTCATACCTGCACCAAAAGTTTAATTTCGAATGTCGGTTAAACCGTCAGAAAATGACCTTTTTCCGTCAAGCGGGCAGAAAACGTTTATTTTTTGGTCAGCGAGCGGAAAAATGATTGTTTAAATTAGATTAATATAAATGAATACATCGACACGTTTTGTCTAATATATCAAATACTGGTTGGTAGATGAGTTGCTTCCGTGCTTTTCTATGAAACCATTAAGCGAATCTAAACAGCGAAAACGACAATATAACAGCACAATATGGATTACCATAATGTTACCACAATGTTACCATAATATTGATAGATGCGAATTATTGACTTCTTCAACGGCTGTTCACTACCTGCCACACAATACACTATTTATTTATTACTAAACTGTATACCTAGTATGCGCCTATGAACTAGATATGATTTGTCAGTTAAAAATCTAAATAAAAAAAAAAATTCAACAAAAAAGTTTTCTCAAACTAATTGAATACATTACTATAGATGAGAAAACTCCATTAACATATTGTTGCCTCAGATATATGCAATATTCCAAACAATAATAATTGATTTTTTATTAACTACAATGATTTGTCATAATTATTCGTCGGTGTAAATTAATTGATTTTACAATATAATATATATCTAACAAACACAATATGACTGATGTGTATATACTTTCAATCTTTTTAGTATTTAAATGCTCTGTAAATATTTGAACAATATTAATCTACACTCTATTTACAATAATATATATAACACATGGCATCCATATAATTAGATCAAAGCAGTTGTTAACCATCACCGCATAGTGAAACAAAAATTGCTGACAAATATTACACAGTATTACTGTGACTTTTTTTACTGGTGAACATGAATAAGCTCTATAATATTATAAATCCACCTTACACGTCTGTTTTTGTAGTGATTATTTTCACGGTGGCATCGGTATCCTCGTAAGTTAGAAATTAGTTTTCAATTGAATGTTATTTGATTAAATTTAATTTCAGTCAATTATCAATTTTTTCTATTGATGGAAAAACATATGTAAATTCAAAATATAAAATAGTTTATGGAGGAAGCAAGACTTTAGGTAAATATAAATATAAAATTAAAACATAATATTGCATATACATTACACCTATCCTAAAATAGTATATTATTAAGGTGAATAAACTAAATTACTTTATTCTGTGATATAATAAAAAAGTAAATTGACTTGTGGAACACCCACACCGTAAAAAATGACATTTTTCCGTCCAACGAACATTATATGTTTATTTTACCAGCGGATGATAGGTTACAGTCTATATCAGAATAATATACATATATACTAAAAATAGCATGATCTGGACATGCATACAGTTTATGTATAAAGTACTATACTACTATTCAATATTAGTTAATAATATATAACTTCACCACAGCCATCTAATTTGAATAATTGATTGCAATATAATAATAAAATAAAATAATTGCAAGCGACATTAGTGGTCAAATTTAATTGTATTCGTCATATTATTCAAATCGCTCGATAATTATTAAAAGATGCATTAGTATTATTAACAATTCTCAGATTCTGTATTCTTATATGCGATGTCACGTGTATGATCAGGTATACAGCCAAGATTTTTTTCTGAGCAATGTTTTAATGTTACATATTTAAGCATAATGGGGAAGGAGATTTATACACTACCATAGCAGTTATTAATATTCATATCAATAATATAAAATATGGATTAATAGCACCACGTAACAACATATTTTATAAAAATCTGAATAATATATATATATATATATATATATAATTTTTACATTAATACAATTTGAAGGGTGGATGTTTCACTGCCAAAACACCACATTGGCATAGTCATAAATGTAGATTATTTTACGAATCACGTACCTATGTTATATCCTATTTTATATTTACGTTTTTCAAATGTATTCTATTTCAGACGTAAATGGAAATATAATTACAGGATTGAAAAGCTATAGATCATTAACTGATAAAGAAAAACGAATGGTACGAAAGAAAAACATACAGAGAAGAAAGGAGGCACAAAAATACTATGCTAAAAGAGCACAAAAACAACGTGCTCAATTTGTTAGAAAATGGAAAGAGAATGCATTGAAAATACAGAAACTGGGTACACAAAACAAACCACGCAGTCGTGGAGTTGGTAGAAAAAGTTATCGGCATAAAAAAACTAAACAATATCAATAGGTACTGAATAGCTTAAATGCACTTTGACTCAAAGCTTATCATATTAAAACTATTTATTTCTACTTTAGTTAGATCGAGGATAACCCGTTTGGGCGCAGCATAAAAATTTTACCTGAAAATTGTTAACACATTTGAACGCATTTATAAAAACACTTTTGGGTATATACTGTAACTAACAATCGAAAGTCTTGTATAATCTAATCTAATAAATACTTAATATTGTTTGATCTCTAAACCATATCATAATTATTGGAAAATACCATCATATCAAATATAGCTATAGGTATTTATTTACTAGTGCATATAATATATTCTGTGTTCGCAGTTTGATAATTTATGATAGTTGTAATGTATTGAGCTCTCGTGTATGGACAACGTGTTCTAAAAGTTTTGTTTTTAACGTGTTTTAAAATATTTTATTTTCAATAATATAGAATTGAAAATCGATGACAAATTTGATGTCTATAGCGCCGCCTAATATGACAGACTTTAGTGATTATATATTTGACAATTATATATCTGAAGATTCACAATTTCCATCTTTTACTTGGACTGAAGAGTCAAAAACATACCCAAGAACAACTAATAGCCCGGAATCTTTCCATTCAAATTATAACCAACAATTTTATGAACAACATCCATATCATTAAAATGTTATAAACGTATTGATTGAAATTCATACAGAAACCAACTTAAAAATTAACATCATTAAAAGAAAAATAACTAATAAATTAAAAAAAGAAACTGAAGAAAAATAAAATTTTGTAAAAAAATGTTGGCAATCTTATAAAGTTGAAAAAAATATATTGAATTACATAAAAAAATTAGGACCCCGTTTTGCGGGAAAAAAATTAATTAATCTCATAAAATAAATAGAAAATATTATAATATAGAATAATATTAATAAATAATAAACTAAAAATAACCAAAAATTAAATTAGGACGTTTCAAAAAAAAAAAATCTTTAAATTTTTTTGGAAGACTATTGAGCCAACTTCCACGCAATGCTTCTGGGTAACACTAATAGGCTCAGATTTAGTACAATGTGTTAAAATATGCAAAGAAATAAATGCACCCAAATGCACTATATGTGAAGGAAAATATTACGCCCAAACGTTGTATGGATTTTTACCCTAAAGTGTTCTGTTTTGGGTAAATGCGCCCAAACGTATTTTCCCCGTTAGAACATACGATGCAATTACATTGTTACGATTGCATTGTGTTGGTCACTTAAACTATTATTAGAATACTCTAATCTATAATCACATGCCATATAGTATACATCACCACCATTCATCCCCATAGTTTTAACTCTGTAAAAATTCCTGTATAGTGACTGTGAATGCAAAAATCTCTAAAGCAATTCAATTTGAAATTTTTAAGTTTTAATTAATTTAATTACTCTTTAAATACAATAATCAAAGACGCGGACTGATTAGGATGTTACGGTATCTTTTGTCCTAAAATATATTTGTCCTGATCTGTATAAAAATCCGTTCACGCCAGGATACATTATATCTATTTTAAATATAAAAAAATGTAATAATAATTACGGTTCAATTTTATTTCTAAACGTTCTATACTATATTATTTAAATATTTTTTAACATTTTTATATTGCACACTTATTTTTTAAAGCACTAAAACATTTCTCCTCAAAAACTGGATTTTTCACATAGAAGATATATTCCCGTGGACAACAATATAACGCTAGAATTATTTGCAAGTGATTCTAGTGTTCTCCTTGTCATCTAAAATGTTTTTTAAACGACAAGTATGCACATATGATTGCCTATCTTTTACAACGCAGCATATTAATATCGTCGGTGACAACTAGTAATAATTATTGTATACGCTTATTGTTCAATTTAAAATTGTTTACAGACATCGGTGTGACCAAGCGGATTTGACCATTTAGATCAACGGTCGGTATCATTTCCTCTACACTTTAGATAATAATATTATCGATCAACAAATTATTTTGACAACCCTAACTTTAGCCCTAATGTACGCTTATGAACTAGGTATATGACAATGTAAAATCTAAAGAAAAGGAAAATCAAACAAAAATACTTTCTAGATAAGAAAGATCCATTAACACATTGTAACACCTGATATGCAATATTTCAAATATGTAATGATTACTTTATTATTACAACGACTGGTTAAAATTGTTCTTCGGTGTATTGTGTTAGATTTCACAATAATACACGATGACTGACGTACAAGTTTTTTTTTAAATATTTAAATTCTCTGTACAAATACTCAAATTGTATTTGAAACATATTATTATCACTTCGTTTACAATATAATATAACACATGTCATACCTATAATTATATCAAGGTAGTTATCTTCATAACGATTAAGGACACAAAGGTAACAAATTGTACACTGCTTAATGAATTGTATTTTTTAGAATACAAAAATTTAGAACAATATACTTACATTTAATTTACAATATATAACGTGTGACATATCTATAAGTTATTTCAAATCTGTAGTTAACTATCAGTGCATAATGAAATAAATCATATACTTTGTATACTGGTGAACATGAAGCTCTATAATCTATATTATAAATCCACGTTACACGTTTTTTTTTCGGTTATTATTTTCATGGAATATGTATCATCGTACGTAATTCAATGTTATTTGATAAAATTTAATTTCAGTTCAATATCAATTTTAGATACTGAGCGATGAACGTATTGATTTTACAATGATGTAAACAACCATGGACTAGGAATGTCTTATTTTATTTGGGCGGTTGAATACATTATGGTAATCAATATCATAAAACAAAAATTAAAATATTTACAGTCGCATAATAATTATATATATATATATATATATATCATATAAAGGAGTTAAAGAGTGGATAGGTACTGAAATGTATACTGTGCATCATGGCTATATAAAATGAAATAAATGGTTTATAGATTAAATGACTAAACTAAATCATAAGTGCATATAAGTGCACTGTTATAAATTAATATGATCTAGCATTAGACTTTAATTTTTTTCTTTATACTTAATTGTTTTAAAATTAAATATTTATACTACAAATGTTTGTATTTAAATCAAAAACTTAATCTTGAATAAATTATATCCATAACTATTAACATTTTTTAATTGATTAATAATCATATTAATAGTTTGTCTTATAGACTTAAATAAAAAATTATCAAAATAAGTTTTATGTGATTAATAACGTATTAAATAAGAATCCGGTCCCTAGTTATAATTTGTAAAAGATTTTGGAACAAATTATTTTGGCAACCCTAACTTTAGCCCTATTGTGTACCTATGAAGTAGTATGACCTATAAGGTATATGTCTGTTTAAAATTTAAAGAAAAGAAAAACTAAACAAAAATACTTTCCCAGACCAATTAAATATTATAATACTAGATGGAATTGATCCATTAACATATTGTAGCATCTAATATGCAATATTCCAAGCAATAATAATTACCTTAATATTACAACAATAATTGTTCGTCGGCGTGTTGTGTTAGATTCTACAATTTCATATAATTTAACAAACACTTGTCAACTGATGATAAACAAACTTTCAGTTCAAATTTCAAATATTCAAATTCCCTGTAAATATTTAAACTGTATTTGAACAATATTAATCTACACTTCATTTATAATGTATAACACATGTTTTACCTATCATTATACAAAGGCAGTTGTTATTTTTATAATGATCAAAGGATATAGTGAAACAAAACATGGTGACAATATTAGTGCATAGCATAACTGTGATTTTTCATTTAGAACAATATATTTTAATCTACACATAATTTACAATATGTAACACATAACATGCCTATAATTATATCAACGCAATTGTTAACAAAAAGTGCATTGTGAAAACAAAATGTGCTAACAAATATTATGTGGCATTACTGTGACTTTTAATCCCGGTGAACATGAATCTCCATTATATTATAAATTCACTTTACACGTCTTTTTTGTTGGTGATCATTTACCAGGTTATCTTCGTAAATTAAAAATTCAGTTTTCAGTTGTATTTTGTTTGATTAAATTTGATTTCAATTCATTATCAATTTTTTGCATTAATAGAAAAAAATATATTTAAATTTAAAGTATGAAATAGTTTATGGAGGACGCAAAATATTGAGTAAATATAAATTGGAAATTAGATTAAAATATTGCATATTATACCTATCCTAAAATATATTATTAAGGTGCACAAACTCAGTTAGTTTTTTTTGTGACATAATAACCATTTTAAAAGTTTAGTGCCATGCCTCCACCGAAAGTCAGAAAATTACCTTTTTCTATTCAACAAACAGTTCATGTTTTTTTTTTTGCCCAGTGAGCGAAAAAGTTACATTCTAAATCTAATATATATATATATCAACGTAGTGACACGATTTATCTAATATATTAAATACTAGCTAATAAGGAAATTACTCCCATGTTTTTTTATGAAACAGTTAAGCAAATCTAAACACATTGTCAAGAACTGTGGTTTCTGCAGTGGCAGATATGTGACGAAAAAAACGAAATTGTAGCTCGTGTTAAAAGGAAATTCTGTCTTTGGCGAATTACAGACCTCTCCAGCAGCACTTCACTTTTTACTATAGTCATACATTATTCTACTTCTTTAAAACTAAATAAATAGTAAAAAATAAATAATACGATTTTATATAGTCTTCAAAAATATATATATATATATATTTATTCTGTTTATGTAATAGTCAGTAAAATTTAACACATTTTATCAAACCTGAATTGAAGAGGCGGAAACCAAGGGCCAAGGCACGATCTTATTATGTTTACTATCCTTCATTATTAAATTATAAGCATGACAAGAATTTCCAAATGATAGAAAAACATTTTTAACATTTTTAATCTGTACATAAAATTTACAATTTTCAAGTAAATTATTTAACTATATAACATGTATATATTTTAGATTCTGAGCGGAGCGAGGAATGTATTGATTTTACAATGATGCATGTTTATTTTCTTTTTTTATGTCTGTCATTACGTTTAAGGGCAGTAAAAGTGCTCCGATTTTCTTCATCAGCATCTTTTCCGGTGAGAAAGTGAATCTAGTTGGTATTTTGGGGGGTCAAAAGTAAAAAATTCCAATAGTTTTCAAACGCGTCGAGAAAAACAACTAAAAAATTAAGGGAAAACGAGAATTTTTACACGAAACCAATTTTTAACAAAATATAAACTAATAAAAAACTAAGCATTAGTCTCCGATAGTTTTTTATAAGAGTCTAAAATTAAAATTTCTACAGAACGCGTAAAAATCATTAAAATTTGCAATTTTTTTAATTAGAAAATTCATAAAAATTTTTCTATTTAAATCTAAGATTTAAAAATTCAACACAAGATTATCTATAGCTAATCATCTCTTGTATTTGAGCTTAAATTAAATAATATACTTACTCCTCAGCTAACCATTTTCTCCATATACTCAATGTGTCTGGTGCTTACAATTAAAACAGAAAATCTACAAAATAAAAATGAATAGTCTATATAAAAATCCCTATACAAAAGTAAACAAGATGCAAGTGTGGGAAAATAACGTACCTTATATCGATATTATTAGCCACGGTAAATAAATACAAAAAAATGATTTAAAAATTTTTTCAGTCGAGTGATCAAGAAAAAAACAACTGATTACGGAGTACGTGATCGGTCGTCATGTTTATTGTAAAACAATTATCAAGCACTGAATTATTGATTCATAAATGTCTGGTGATGTCAATGTTATCGTGTTTTGTAAACAAAACACGTTTGATATATAGATGCCGCTCTATAGGTACTCAAAGCACCCAGCATAATATTTAATTTAGTTTCATTACACATGTGAACCATAGAAATATAGGTAGTTATCACATACGATATATGCGCGTGCGAGAAACTAACACAGTGACACAAATTAGTCTTCAAGAATCTTTGGCAGAAACGTCGAACCAAATGACCACTGACCCCTCCCATCTGATGGCGGATGGCTTTTCTGTGATTTGATATTATTTCGCTAAAATCATTGCAAATGACGATGATAAATAAATCATCTGGGATTTGGAACACTCGTGTTCCTTTTGTCTTCTAAAATTTTTTTTTTAATTCACACCCGTGCATTTATGATCATCTACCTTTTGCAACGTAGCTTATTATCGTTCGTGATAACTAATAATTATTATTGTAAACGTATAATTTTTAATGGTTAATCGATACCTGTGTGAGTAGTGCGTGACCGAATGTTAGACAATTTTCATCGTCTAGACGATAATATTATCAATAAATAGATGCAATAACAAAAATCACGCATTTGGACTGTAATTTTAATATAATATATTATAATATTAGTAATAATTTATAACTTTATTATAGTTGTAAGTATAGGTATGCATTGAAAATCATTTTGTCAAACTACTGATCTGTGATCTGTCGACTGTGGAATATAACTTATGTATCACAGATTTATTTTCATTAACTTAATCGTTCCTACTAATAGTAATATAAATATATAATAAAATATCTTTCGATATATAGACTGACAAACCATCAGAATAATTTTTCATAGCAATGATTTATCATTGAATTCAAATCTAACACATCTATTAAATTATCTTCGCAATAACAAGCCAGTACATCTGACACTTTTTATACTGCAGAGCGACTTCCCCAGTTTTTATTATTATATTAAACTAATTATTATATATTTATGACCTTCTCCCCACTATTAAAATATTTTACAACAAAAAAATGTACACAATGTTATATAATTCAATTGAAAAAAAATGTAACTAAGAAAAGTAAACACACCAAAAAGTCCATAATATGTATGCAAACAAATTTTTATTTTAAAATATTAATGATAGATACTGAAGAATAATAAAGCTTGGCTGTCACCTGTTAGGTTAGGTTGGGTTATAATAATAGTTTAATAATGAAAACTACAATAATAGCTGGTACATTTTTGACTTTCTGATAAAATGTATATCGTAATATGAAGGCTTAACAACTATACTAGTAAATTATAACTTAATATTAGATACAGGTCTCATTTATTGATTATTATTGTATATTTCACTAATAACTGTCATGTTGGCCACTTTTATCATTTTGCTACACGATGGTTATGCATCATTCGTGAATTACCTTCCACACCTTTAACCTCTGTTATCTTGTTCTGCCTTTTCTCAATCATTAAATTCGCATGGTTTATAGTTTTTTGTTGGATTTTATTTCCATCAGCAAATTTTTTAAGTTGTTGCTCTTCTATTTCTAACAATTCCTCCAAATTATTTTCATTTTTCTTTATTCTTTTAATTTTGTCCTTCTCCACTTGGCTTAACATGTCATTTGATTGTTTTAATTCCTCTATAAGAGCTATTTTTTCTTCATTCCTTAATTTTTTTATAATTTTCAATTTCGGTCCATTGGTGTAATCATTCACGATTCCTATAAAGATATAGAAATAATAATAAATAATAATATGTTAAACTACCATTGGCTAATAAATTGATATAGTTCGATATTAAAAAACTTCATTATAAAAGAATACGTATTTACAATGAATAATAAGAAAATAATAATATGAAGCTTACTATTTCAGTATTTCAATGATTATGCTAATATTGATATAATATATTATTATTGTTACGGATCTTTGTACTAGGGCTACTTATTTAAACGAATGTATAAATTATTGTATCATTGCGTCTTAAGTGCATATTATATTAAAATATAACTTAAATAGACACAATTTATAATACAAATTTAATGTGTTTTATTATATGAAAATTATTAAGATTTCTCAAAAACGCATTTGTCGATAAACGTTGATAATGCTACAATAAAATAATTAGTAAATAGTTTTACAAAGATTCATCTGAAAGGTATTTAATATATGATTTTAGTAAATATGCATAGTACATAGTACATTCAAATGATTAGATAATAAAATGCATTAAAAAATTAAGAAAAATTAAAGCATAATATTACTATTATATGATATTATGTAAAATCGTAGATGTAACAAATAAATAAAGAGTATGGTTAACAAATAAACCAATTATAGATTACAATTTTAAAAAAAAATGTAGATGGGCATTTTAGTATTGTGGTTATTTGGATTTTATACTAATTTTAAAAAGTCTTCAAATTTGATTATTTATTTTTCGTTGAAAATTGTATTAGTCGGTAAATACTACAACATAGACTTGCAGTATATATGTGAGCAAAATGACAATATCTGTAGTTCATCCAGATGATTATTGTACAACATTGTATCAAATAAAAAATGTCGTCTAAAATAATTTTCAATTATAATCTTAAAATTGTTCTTTACTTTGTTGTATTTATAATACAACCATTATAAGTGTTATCGTCTGTCTACATACAAAATAATGAATTGTAAATAATTAATAGAATTTCAAACCGTTATTTTAGCATATCCACATATGTATATTATATTCAATATGTAAACAATTATACACACCTAATTTGTATAATGTAACATTTTATTTTCTATAAATAATATATATTTTTATAAATAATATTTTTATATACATTATATTAAATACATTAATCACATAGTTTACTTTTTAATAAATAACAGATTATTCACAGTAAATACCTATATACTCAGTTAGTCAAGTATAGTTAAAATAAATTAAATTATATAGGTACCATCTTTTATATTATCAACATCAGATTTTTCGACCTGGTACTCGCCATTCAAATACATTTTTCCGTTAAGAAGTAATAGAGAATTTCTGAAAATTCAAATAATTTATACCATTATATTACGAAAAAAAATAATATCTTTACTCACTTCGAGGATACAAGTTGAACTAAGACACTAACTAAGCATAAGTATACCGCAAACATTTTGTAAAGAATTTTAATACACATAAATAAAAGAATTAAGAAATAAGTGTACTATGTTAACGTCAGTAGTTTCACAAGAAAGTATATTTACTATTAAATCCCAATACCTATATAGCATAATTATGGTGTTTATGAATAATTATCCCCACAAATGTTTGAAATGCTCTATTCATATTTAAAATTAAATATGAACGATTTTACATAATTGCATTCAATTTTGGCAAAAATGTTGTCTTCATTTGAATAAAAAATTTGTTCATACAATGCAATACTATTATATTCCAACATTTCATTAGCATATAACCCTAAACTACTAATATAGGTAAATATATTTATATTGTGTATTGTAATGCCATGGAGTCAATATTAATTTTCATCGTATAATTATAATAATTATTATGTGTCGCATTCATACATGTGTATATGGATATTTTCAACTACCTATTACTATATTATAGTCTAACTATCGTCATAAAAATTGTGTACGACAATAACTAGTTTAAAACACTACACATCCACATGCTTATTTAATAAAATAATAATAATAATTTTTATTTAGCAAAAACAATATACAATTTACACTAATAAATGACAATAAATATGTATATTTGCAATTCCTCTTTAAGCATAAGCTTGTTTTGGGGAGGTATATAAATTTGAGTACAGTACAAAAAAAAAAAAATAAACAAATTAACAATATAAATACATTAGTAAATCTAAACAAATGATTTAACAAAGAATATAATCACAAATATTATACAATTTTTCAACATTCTTATAACAAATCTATATCTATGAAATCTAAAGTTTTCAGAAATGATTTAAATAAACAATCATTTTTGAATTTATAAATATTAATATTAAATTATCTACATATCTGAGTAGCTATGGATATAGAACTTTTTAGACCTAATTGTTTTTTTAAAAATAGGTACACAAATATTAATGTTTTCTCTATAATGGGTATTATATGAATGATAACTCTAGCTAGATTATGCTTAAACCCGTATGAGATTAATAGGAAATTTTTAAAATATAATTTACTAATGCATAAAACATTAAATTCTAAATAAGCAAAATCATTATTATAATACATAGGTCTCAATAGTAAAAATTTAATTAACCTATTAAGAGTGATTTTTAGACGATAAGTATGTGAATCATATGCTTGACCCCAGATACAAATGCCATAACTAACAATGGATTGTATTAAGGATAAAAATAGTAAGCATTTGATGTAAATATTAAATAAGAATCTGACATCATGAAATATAAAAAAAAAAATTTCTAACGGTATTTGTTAAATTATTTATATGAATAACCCATTTTAGTTTACCGTCGATGGTTATACCTAAGTATTTTATAACGTTAACCTGTTCTAATATTATACAATTATTACAGTCACCTTTACATTATGCTGAGTGAGCTCATAATTTATTAGATAAATTAAGTTCGGAAGTACTATTAAAAAATATGTATTTAGATTTATTAAGATTTAATTCTAATAGATTGTTATCAAACCATTTTTTTAACGTTGTTTATAATTCTGTTAACATTGGAGTATAAAGAATCAGTGTTTTTATCAGTTATAAGAATTACAGTGTCATCGGCATAACAAATAATTTTAGAATTAGCATTCAAATTCAATAAACCATTAATATAAATAACAAATAAAATGGGGCCTAGAACAGTACCTTGAGGAACACTATAGGAAATATGAAATTGATTACTGTATACATTATTTATTTTTACTCATTGTGTTCTATTTGTTAAATATGATTGTGTTAAATTATAAATATTTCCTCTAAAGCTAGCTTACAATATTTAATATTATAGATATAGTAGATATTATAGTAATATTTTTGTGGATTACAATGTTGCTATACATTAATACTATAACAACGTCCTACACCTATACCTAACATTGGACACCTTACTGAAATAATTAGTTTTGCAGTACACATTTGCCGGTCATCTATTTTACGATAATACAAACGACTAGTTAATTGTTGAAGCCTTCCGATTATCGTGCAATCGAAATTACCAAGATAATTCCACAATATTATTATGCATCAAATTATGAGTGCGTATATAATGTAATATTTATAAACAAGACTCTACACGGCGTACACTCCTTCTGTAAGCCCGTGATGAAAAATAACATAACCTTAATAGATGGTAGGTATTATAATATTATATACATTAAATTATTAATCATAGTTATTAATTTACAACAAGAAGTTACAACACGATGCAATACACTACGTATGATGACATGTTTTTGCTTTCACGTATGCATCGTATTAGAATTGCATACACAAATCGCCGTCGTACAAAACCTATTTAAATCAAAAACAATATTATTATTCGTATTTTTAATGATGTTTATTTTGTCTCCAAAAAAATTCGAATGTTCCTCGTTTGATTTTAGTAGAGATCCCGCAACTCCATTCTACAATATGATAGTTGTGAACTATATATTACTCAATTGCCAAATTAATTATTTCTCTAAGAATTCAAAACCTCCCCAGACATTTCAGTTTTGTGTTAAACAATCGTACTCGTTGTTACTGATTTACTTAAGGAAATATCTCCAAGTCTCTACAGTTATACAATAAAATAATTGTATCATCAATGGTTTCTTTTATTTGTAGAATACATTACACATCAATAATGTTGTTTAATAAAATAATTTTAAAGTCTTAGGTTTTGCGATCTCATTTATTTATTAAACAGTTGTTAATTAAGATATTATTCATAATTATTCGTTTTTATTTTAAAACTCCAACCATTCATTGAAAATATATTTGGAATTGTTGTTTTACCATTGATTTCCAGTGTATAATATTAATGCAACACTATTCTGGGCCAAGGTGATCAAAGTACACAAGTGCCCAATGGGCAATGGCCAACACCACGTCCAACTCTTTTGCATTATATCAGTTTCTATACAATTAATAAAAACAAATAATCCCTTTATAAGTTAATTATTAATAATAAATCATTAATTAATAATTAACATAAACTTAATTTTTTTAATTTAAATCATCAACAAAAAGTTATCTTAGATATAAAACAATACTATTGTAATTACGACGTATCGTTAATAAATTAATTCATTACATGTTCAATCAACTTTTCACATCTTGTTCGTAAAAAAAAAAATACAATAATAATTACGTAATACTACTAATACTTATACAAAATTATATTTTCGTGGACGTCATATTAACATATCATACATACGTAAATAAACTGATAACATACCGAATGTCGGATGACGTTATCCGACATATTATTTTATATCAGTGAAATATTAAAGCAAAGAAGTTAAAATAACATGTCCGCCAACGTTAAAGTTAACATTAACAATATTAACAACCAACTCAATATACGTCGGTATAGGTCGTTTAGCATAGGTCGAAAAAGATTAATAATTATTTTTATACATATAATAAAAACATTACATTATAATAAACAAAAAAAAAAACTCTGACACACAATGCACCGAATTCTCTCGTTTCCCATCGCTCAGCTTAGTGCAGGAGAGTTATGTGTTCTTATATTAAATTTGAAATCAATGATCTGACGTATTAAAAAATACTGCAAAATAGAACTTTGAATTCTATTACAATTGATTATATGACAGAATAAAAATCGGTATAATTTGTCTGTAATTTCTACAAAACAAATTATTAAATTATTCTTTTTTTAATCTTTGTTGTATTAAAATATAAGCATATTACTATTTACAATATTGAAGCTTGTAAAACAACTGTTTTATGGTTATAAATTTGCTTTTTAAGAAGTTTATTATACTGGCAATAATAGTGCTTTAACAAATAATTGATAAAAAAAGAAATTTAAAAAATTATTCATTATATAAAATAGATTTTCAAAGTAATTTACAAATTATTTTATATTAGTGTTCATGTCATTATTTGTTATTGCGTGTTGACAGAAAAACTATAGTTTAGCGCAAGAAAAACTCTGATGACTGGATGCACATTTTCAAAAACAATTTACAAAAAATATCATAAATGCAATAACAAAGCCGTTTATTATTTTTATAAGCAAATATCGTAACATAACATAATTTCAATTAAATTATAATAATTTTTGACTTCAAACAAATTAGTGACTTTTCAAAAATGTAAGGCTTAAAAGTTAGCTGTGCCATTTCACATAATGTATTATAATATTCTCATCTTACTCGTGTACTCTATTACAAATTAAATACTATTCAAGCCTATTTAGACATACAGTCTTCGATATTGAGCTAATGCCAAAAAAATAAAATCTAAATTAAATGTACACTTTCCAGAACATTGTCCCAACCACAGAATTTCTATTACCTCCCTACGTGTCTAATGATACATTCCGTACTGATCTTAAACTGAAATCCGTGCATGAAGATGCAAAAAAATGTTGGCATATTAGACAACTTGTTAAATTTTACGTTAAAATGTATTATTCTGTTTTAAAATAATACTATTATTAAACAAAGCGTTTTAATACTACGTGATTTGTCGAATACTCGAAAATGATGCGTATCTTCGTATTTAATAATTTATATCCAAGAAATTATACCAATATTAACTAATTGAATACAATTAATAACCCCACAAAAATTGAAATACTTAAAAAAGGTTAAAATCGTTTAGTTTAAATATATCGTGCAGTAAACACAGTGTAGGATTTGACCCGACTCCGCCGACTAGATAAACACTTATAAGTTAGAACTGTGTTTCCTAAATAAAACGGATTTGTAACTTTTTATCCCCTCTAAACACTATCTCTTTTTGTATAAAAATAAAATAGAACAAAAACATGAAAAATATGTACATCTAATTTAAAAAAAAAATCGTTCATTATTAACATTATAATATTCCTAATTACTTTTTGGTGGACAATTTCATCATTAATTCATCCAAATTACAATATTAATGTACTTATTCACAATACACATAAATTATAAAAACAAAGTTTTATTCATATTCAAAAAATTCACGTCTAATAAAACTTAACAAACTATTTCGAATCTAATTTGTTATGAACGATTTAGGATAAAATATAAAAACAATACGCACAATTATTATCTTTATCTTTAATTTATGGAATTTATATGATGAACTATGAAAACGATTTTTTTCAAGGTCAATACCTAGTTTTGATAAATATACGATATTTATGTAATATTAATTTAATAATTTAATCTTTCCACAATTCCCCCCTCCCCCCACAAACATGTAGATACCTAATACGTATTATTCTGAGGTCGAAATATTTTGTATGTTTCAATTACCTATTTAATGGAGTTGATGAAAATTATGATTTTAAAGAAATATTTGTATTCGACAAGTTTCAATGTCAATAAGATTAATACAATATTATTATAATTAAAGAGGTAAATTATGTGCGAAGGGCGGCGTAATTTGAATTTTATAAATTCAAAACTATTGTATACAAAACAAAAAAAAACCATATTTTTTCTATTGTATTATTGTTTTAATTAAACTATGATATCATAATGTTGGACGGTTGTAACATTATTTCAAATAAGTCAGTCGAGTATAAATTATAGTGTAGACTGCATTTAACTATTAACGAGATGGGCGATTTGGAATTAACACGCCAAACGTGTTTTGAATATGTGAAAAGCCTATTTTATGCGTTATACATTTGACGAACGTATTAGTTTATAAATGTATTCATTCGGCTGCTTAAAATATCTATGATAATCGTTTATAATAAATTATAATATTATTTAAATCGAGCCATGTAAATACTATATTTGTAATATAATTTAGTACATCATATTACAGTATTATAGTTTAAGATCTCAATAATATCATACAGTTGAGAAAAATAAATAATCATTATCTTTAAATAATTTATAATAATTTTTACATACTTTACATTTTTAATTAAATCGCAAACATTAAGGCCCTATTAACATTTTCGATTTTGACGAAATAGACGATATGGTCAAATCAAACTTAATTGATGAATACAATTTCTAAAATACATCTATATACCTTCTAAATTTAATTCATATAGTTTGAAATAGTAGAAAGACACATTGCAAGTGGGTCAAACGAGGGAATGGATGAGTCAGTGGTTCGGTATTAAAATAAATTTGAAAGTAAAGAGCTATAGAATTCGAAAGACAATATTACATTTGAATTTTAATATTTCAACTTAAACATAATATTTTTTTTAGCAAGATCAAAGAGAATTTATTAATTTTTAGTCTATACATATTAAGTAAACAATATTAAGATATTAAGTTACCTTTTTAATACACTTTCTTAACATTTTTAACAGTCGTTTGTCATTATGCATAGATAAGAAATTTTGTCAAAATTGATAAAGTACCGTCCACTATCTAGATAATCTAGACTGGATTTCTTGTTCTAAAAATATTTACAATAAACTTTTCTAACACATCCCCAACCCAATGTTTTCGACAAAAAATAATTCAAATAATAAACTAAAAAAACATCATGTTGGAAATATGTATTTCGATTCAATCAGAATCCAAAAAATATATTATTATAAAAGAAAAATTACTTCATCAATACAATACAATCAAGACTGATGACCCTGTATTTTTCATACAAAAACAAATTTAAATATGTAAAACATTAAAATGTGTCTATGATGCACCTATATTATAATGTGTATTATATATTAAACAGTAAATATACACACGTGGACATTTTTAAATAACAAACAATGTAATAATACATCAAAAGAGTGACTATAAGATATTTATAAATTGTAAATAATATATATTGCCAATGTCTAGATTATATTTTATTGTCTACTTCGTCAATATTTTAAAATATACTTACGGCTATACCTGTAGCAATCAAACTGTTGAAGATTTTTTTTTTTTTTACTAAACATAAAAACCGCAACAGCTAGGTCATTGGTCTGACAGTGGCATATTATAACATAGTATTAAAGTATTTTAGATACATATGTATAGATTTAAAATTAGAAAGGTTTAAATTTCGTTATACAAATTATTTTTTTTTTTAAACATAAATAGATTTACAATTGCAGTAGGATCCGGTTGAGAATTTCGTAGATATGTGTGGAGCAGAGGGTTTCTTCTCGATATTTTTAATAATTTCTACATTTGATGAGGATGGGCTTTGTAGTTAGTTGGACCCCACAGGTAGAGCATTTGAATGGATTGTCTCTTGTCATTAGATGGCGGTGAGTAAGTGAGGTATGACCTATTCCGAGACGATTAATAATTGTTTCTTGTCTTCTGAAGCAATCTGACGGTGGAGACCATGGAAATATTGATATTGTGATGTCATTAAATTTAGTCGTCTGTTTTGACCAATGATATTGTCACACTTTGGTGGTGTGGTTTTTTATGAATTTTTTTGAGTCAGTGTATGAGAATCCTGGAATGGTGATGGCTTTAGGCGAGCTGTGTGAGAGTTTTGCAACCTCATCGGCTTTTTTGTTACCTGCTATATACCCGGGAATCCACATAATGGTTATGTGTTTACCAGTAGATTGTACAATGTGACAGGAGTTTGAATATCCCTTGCTATATTGGAAGGTTCAACTATGTTTTTAAGACTTGTTATTGCACTTAATGAATCGCTTAGTATAACATAACGTTCGTCGTCAACATATCGGGTGAAATACTTGACTGCTTCTAGTATAGTTAAGGATTTGGCTGGGTAAATTGAACATTTATCGGACAGTTTAAGTTGAATTACAGTGTCACCACATATGATTGCCGCCCCTACTCTTTGATCAGTTATAGACGCGTCGGTGTACATATGTGGTTGAGTTTGGGCTATGATTTCATTGAAATAGTTTTGATATAATTTAGAATTTGTATCTTTTTTTGGGAATTGATGGAGTTTGAGATTAATATCTAAAGAAATAGACCATGATGGTTGAATGCTGATAACTGAGGGTATAGTTTGATCAAAATCGAATATTTCTTGTAAATTTAAAAACATATTTTTTGGAGATGTGAAGATTTCTTGTAGAGTTCTGTAAATTCTGGCTGTTAGTAGGGATTTATGCTCCACCCATCTCAATGAGGGTATTTCTACTATATTACATATTCTGTCAGTGGGGCTGAATCGAAAGCCCCTATTGGTAGTCGCATGCCTGAGTTATGAAGAGTTTCTAGCTTTTTTAGGTGACATTGCTTTGCCGAAGAGAATAAGGATGACCCATAATCTAGTAAACGTTTATTGTTTACCTACTTATGAGTAGAACTGTAGAATGAAATATGATAACTATAAAAAAAATGTTAAATTATTATACCTATAGTAATATAGACAGTAATGGACAGTTTTTGACATCATTATATTTACATAATTAAAGGAATATAATGGTTATGACTTAGGACACTGTCGTAATAATATAATTGATATACATTTATCTACTATAAATGTATATTGTACTTTAAGGTACACATTATTGGTTTACAAACTAATAATTACAAAACAAATAAATAGCATTAATTCTTTACCGAATAATTGTTATTGTTCGTTCAGTGAATATTTTTTAAGTCAATCGTCTCATTACATACAGTCATTAAATGTCTAAAGATTATATTATGTTATATAATTAATATAATAACTGTAGAATGGATAACTGAAAAATAAATAAAATAGTACGTTTAAATACGACAAACGACGAAAACATCTTTTAAATGTTTAAGCCTTGTTCTTTTGTAGTTTATAACAGAAATGGTATTTTTGACACTTCAACAGATATTGAACATTGCATTACTAACAAGTATAATATTATAATTACTGCGTTTTCAGACTACCTAATTTAGGTTGTGTACTTATACAATAATTGTATAACAGTAATTGTATAACTTCGATTAATTTTAATAAGAATAATAACTAATTATTATTGTTTATTAAGTTGATAAAATATAAACAAAATGCTAATTATTGGAATAATATCACAAAGGACAAGAAATTAAGAAATGTATAGTACCTAATTGTAGGTGTTATAATAATTTAAAATAAGTGGAAGACGCAGAAAGCCGAAAGTCAGTCATAGTCTAAAACTTATGGCTTTAAAGAAGAACTCTACCAAATATTTCATGATATTAATGCGTAATCAAGGAATATATGAGGAATACTAAGGTATTTTACATGTTTTATATTAATAAATTATACACGACAATATAGATCAAATATTTAATCGAGAAGCGCCTTCTGTGGACGCCGAGAAAATTGTGACTTATAAAATATAATGACTGTTAAAACTACGTTAATGAAATTAATTAAATAAGCAATTTGTTATGTACTAAAAACAAAAATAATTATTTAAAATTATAAGCAATACTCTTTTTAATAGGCAATTTATTTTAAAAATTTAAAACAACAAATTATTATGATGCAATTTAAATGCAAAAAATTTACAGCAATATTGAAGGTAATCAATAACTATTAATTATTGAAATTATTAAAATTATATACGGCAGGTGATAGTAGGCAGTATATATTCAGTCCACGGGCGAACAAAAGGCAACAATCACCATGGCGAATTTCACCTGTAAGTATTTTAGCCGTATTACTCTTGATCTGTTGTATAAATAATAATTTATTATCTGTGGTAGCCGACATTGTCCTAGTAAGTAGACAAATATTGCGCGCAATTTAGTCAGTCGACGACATTATCTATGTTTGTTTTGAAAACAAAACGTATCACGCATTATGTTATACTTATCACATTATTCTAATACATAAATAATTGATATATAGGTAGGTAATTGAAAACAATTGTAAACATGAGAATATCTAATTATTTACTGAATTACGATTAAATAACTAAAATCGATTTGGTAAAAAAAAAATATTATTTTGTATTACAACAATATTTATAGAAACAATCACACATTTCGATTATGATATTTAATATTAACCAGTATTACGAAATTATATATTCACATAAGCCCACGGATGACATTCGATATTGTTTGAAAATCTATCTTTTCTATGTAATATGTGTTGTATACGCGTAGTTATTGTATTATACTATTATGAAATAATAAACTACATTTAAAATTCAAATTCAAAAACTATTATATAATATAATACCAAAATTCAAAAATTCAAAAACACTCCCACTTAGGTAAATAATGGTACTAAAAATAGGTACTAATCGGTTAACTAACGCTTTAGATGAGTACAAAATATCCATTATTTCCGTCGATGGAGTATGAAATTTAAAGTTTATACTTAGTATTTTGACAATGATTAATATTTCTTCAACTGATCGGGCGCGAATGCAATTTAAAAATTACCGTTTTTAACCCGAATACAACAAAATATAACATCCGTTAGTATAACAACCGTTGATCAGTACAAAAATACGAATGATGCTATAGTCGTATCGCTCACAACAACACAATCAAACTTTCGTTCCTTATCGTCAGAACGGAACAAATTTCAGACAACAATCGTTTGTGCCGTATTATAACAATAATATGTAACGCTTAAAACCTCACAATGAATAAGTTTTATTCCATCCGTGCAAACACTTCTTCGACATTATTAATATCACGAGTAGGAGGTACCTACCTATATATAATAATATATAATAGTAGTCTGACAAAAAAAAAATGATTGTTATACGAATTCATAACAACCGAATCGCCCTTCACACTGGATACCACGAGACAAATACAATTTTCGCACAATTATTATATACATTATGCCAGATACTTTTATTAGTTCGTTCGCGTCTTAGTGACCTATGTAGAGGTATGGCTCGCAGATTTTCTATTCATAAACCAAAAATGTCGGTTACCACGGAGTGACTACTAACCGTAGTTGGTCTTCTATAAAAGATTTTTATATCTATAAAATAAATGTTTGTGTGTGTGTTTGAAGCCCAAGTCTATCGCACTAATGGTTATGAAATTTGGTACTTAAGTAATCCTGCTATATAACCCGAAAATGGGCACTTCGGAGCCATTTTTTGTAATTTTACATTTTAAAAAGACACATAGAGATTTTTTGGCTCGTGAACAACGAATATTTTTTTAGTTTGTATAAGGCTGCTATTAGTTACAGAAAATAAAATTATTATTTTAATATTTGGATATCATTTTAGACCTGTATTTTAAATATTTCTGTCAACACCACCCAAATGATTGCTTGTTAAAAATATAATATGCAGTTTATATTTAACGGAGTTTAAGACAGGATAAATCCACTGGCATTATTTGATTTGTCACGAGGCAACGCCGTGCAGTAAAATCAGCTATTATTAATAATTATAAAATTTACTATATAAAATCAAAGACCTAAAACGGATTAGCCTCATGTGAACCCTCGCGGTTTTCGACCGATTTTCATAAAATGTTCGCCAATAGATTCAGCAAGATCCGTGTATACAGTGTCATGTGCTACTTTTTGCTACTTACTTTTTACAAAAGCCTTTTATCACAGAGCGATGGGTAACCAGTATAGGTATATCACGAATCATGATGATTCGTGGGTACGGGTAACGACTGTGAATAATATTACACGAGTGACCGTCGATCGACGAGCCGATCCTATTTAATACATTTAATCGAACTCGTAAGTATATAATATATTTTGCGTTGCGGGTCATTGTGTCAAGGCGGTATTCCACTACCGCCGTGTTCCGTATGGACCGTATTCAGCATTTTCTTTCAAATTAAATTATGTTGTTCGTGTGCAACGATTTCTCTGGTCACTATAACCACTAAACCACCTACTGTATCCATCTGTTTGGTACAATGTGGAAACGTGTTAAGCACGTGGTTTATATGGAACAAGATATAACACCCCCCCCCCCATGTATTTTTTTTTTTTGTTATAGGTTGTAGAGAAGATTTTTTTGCATATACATATTATACAGACCAAAACCCCCTCCGCATTGATAAATCCTGGCTATGCCACTGCGTAGGGACGATCCCTTTGGGACTTGGTTAATTCCTTTTAGCTGATTGATCTTGTTGATCAGTTATCAATTACTATCTGATACAGAGAATTTGCATTATATTTTCATTTCGGGTTCATTATTTTTCAAAAGCAGAAGAAAATTTAATTTTAGTTTATAATTTATACTTTATCGATGGTCACATAGATATTTTAATGTTGAATTTCGTATCTTACCTATCTATGAAGTATTATGAAAATTCGCAAGTGTATGACTCACTTAAGGAGCTCTCACTGGGAGTGTTTCAAGCATTTACCAAGGGTCATATCCCTCGCGATCAACGAGATTTAAAGAAATGTTAAAAATAATGTTTTTTAGGAAAAGCTTAAGAAAAATAAAACATCGTTGATCATATTCATTAAACAATAAAGTTATCTCATTCTAATACATATTATTTCATATACTATGATCTTAAATACACATATTATAATGGCAATATATAAATTTTACAATTTTTAACTATAGTTTATTGAAGTATAATACTTAACCTTATTAGACTCAAGATATATTTTAATTATTATTTGTTTTGTAATCCATATATTTAGTATTACATATTTTTGTTATCATGTATTTATGTTAATTTTTTTTTTACGTCATAGAATTAAATAAAATTTTCTAAAAATATTTTTTTCTTTTGATAATTAAAATTGTATCAAATAAGTTAATCTATATTAATCTATAATAAATTAGTAGAATATAATATAATTTATTAATATATTATACAAAATATATAGGTAGCTGTGTATCATAAACAATAGATCGGTGTACAATGATAGTAAAATTTAATAGTTACAATCGTGACAAGCATATCAATAATAACTATATTATATGTATAACTCAGGCTTTATTGTAAGGTGCAGAAAGACACTAATTGTGCAGTAGGAAATTTAAAATGTATAGTTGACTTAACGAATATGTGCATTTGAGAAATAAATATAATACTAAGAAGTCACTTGACTGCACTAGTGCAATAATATGCATGTAAGAAAATAATTGCCTATTATATAGTTTAAACAATAGCAGGTACCTACTTTAAATAATTTACTAGTATCTATTACTTTTGTGTGCATTTTTTTTTTTTTTTTTTAGTTAAAAATACATACATATTGGGGGTGCAAATAATGGGTAAACATTCAAATACAGTATAAATTCATTATAAAAATAAATATAAGACGACGTCTCATTTTTCCGAATACTGTGTGTCCCGAGAATTAGAAAGTAAGTGGAGGTTATCGTTGCGCTATGAGACGCGTATCACCGTTCATATTATTTTTGTTTTATTTTGTTTTTTAGTGATCGCGTTGTCGCGTCGTTGTCACCGTAAACTCGTTATCGTGGTTGGTTTTTAATTTACGGTTTATTTCTTATTTGATATCTTCTAAATTTTATACTCTAAAACAAATGAGTATCAATAATATTGTCATTATGATTAGTTTTTTTTTTTCAACGCCTCCCCGACCTAATAAAGACTCACACGTCACGCGTTGCCATTGATTAGAATAGTAACAATACTCATTACACTATAACACTTAAACAAAAAAAAATATGTTTAAAAATATAGGCTTCGATACTAAGATATATTATTAAACGTAGTACTTGATCTATTTTATAATTTATTAAGAAATTAACAATTCTTATAATTCTAAATACTTTGTGTAGATATCTTAACTGTATATAATATAGTGCTTAGATCTTATAGAATCGTTTTTTTCTGATGCAATGCTATAGTTATACTATTATAATATAGTAATATCGTTTTCAAATATTTAAAATTATAATGTACCCACACACGCATTACAAACTCTACACTAAAATATACACTTCCACCAAAATGGCAAAATTATGGCTTACATAGTGACCTTATTTGCTCAAGTACCTACGCATACGTGTTACGTTATCTTTGTGTGCTAATTATTTTTGGCTTTTTAATTTTTAATTTTTTCGTTCCGAATTCAACAGACTCAATCCTGAATTGGTACACGTTTTCAAGTCTTTCGCTTTCTACTCAATGATTTTAATTTAATTTCCAATTCTACATTTTATTTTAAAATATCTGAGTATAGCTATTTCTGTTGTTTGTTATAACTTGTATGTAGCGGATTAGTATTAAGTATTATTATAGTTAGTCAATTAATCTGAGATTAAAAACTGCAATTGACTACCTATGTAATTAATACGTTATTTTACAATATAAATATTATGTAATATTTAACTATATGTTTTTCTTAATTACAATAATATTCTAAGTATTATTATTAGTAGTAATATTATTTAAGTAGGTAGGTGAAGTAAGTAAGTAAGTAAGTAAGTGGATAAGTAATAAGTAAGTACGTAAGTGGATAAGTAATAAGTAAGTACGTAAGTATGCCTATTATTTAATACATTATATTAAACGGCATATGTGAATTTTAGCGCATTTATATTAACTATGCGTTCAAATAATATTTATGGATATTATTTTTAATTAAATAATATGTTGATTGAAAATAGTACATTTTGTTCGAAGGGGTAAATACGAGTCTGGTTAGCTGCTGAATCGTGTTTACAAAATATAGTAATGTAAAATAAACTTTAAAAATAAATAACCTTACTAACTATAATATATTGAGTATAGTAACAATCTATCATATTATTATAATATAGCTAAAACCAACTTTTTTGTGTTCACAAACTGTTATAGTTATTAAATAATGTTTAAATTATAATTGTAGTGATAAGTTGACATAAGGACCTAAACATAAGGACTTTAAATTAAATATAAAACACACTCCGATGGCCTTATTATGTATTAACGTACCCATACCTAAAAGTTTCAGGAAAAAGATTTAATGTAGGTATACCAACTACCCGAAAAGTTATTACCACGCATATTCAAATATCTTCGGCGGTGGCCAACTTGGTTAAAAATTGCCAATAATTACAAAATAAAAATGATATTCTTGTCACACAACAGCAATAGCTTACCTATCCAGCCCTTCTCCTTCATTCTACGTGTTAACAAAATATATTATTATAATAATAACAAAAAATATTAAACCTGGTAGGTAATAAAAAACAACAACATTATTATAACAACTTAATTGTTACTAACAATTACCTAAGTTATACATTTTGAATAAAGTATCAAGATAGGTACTCTGAATCATTGAAAAAATATTATAATTTATTTATTTTATAAGCGTGTATAACATTCCGAAATTCATCTTAATGTGCTTTATACTATATATCTAAAATATATTGACAATTTAACTTAGCAATGTTCTTATTTACTCGTTTAATTATTTTAACACTCAATTTAAAAAGTTATCATATACCTAAACAAAAATAAACTGAGCTTCGTTCCAAATCATTTTTTTTGAACGCAAAGATTTTTAACTCTTGCGCTGGTACTGTACTAAATACAGTCGACTCTCAAGTAAACTCATCCCGCAACTAACACCTAGCTAGAGTCTAGATGTTGCAATATTTGTCCAACATTTTCTTCTTTATATTTTGTATTTATTAATTTTACATGCGTTACTTGATTAAACAACATCGATTATAAAGGTCAAAATTTATCATGTCAATATCTATACTTAAAAATAAACCTATTTTATAAATATATCAACATCACGTCATTAAATATGAATAGAAATATACATTGCCTAATATATTATTGTAGGTACCTACTTATATAATCTGAATTAGAACGAAAGATAAAAAGAACATTCGATTTTTTTTTTTTTTTTTTTTGTCTTCATAAATTACGTTGTAAAGAATTTAATAACATCACTCATTGACTTAATCGATGCAATTTATTTGATAAGAACAAAACAGATATTAATTCGTATTATAAAAAAAAACTATTCGAACTTGTATTTCGCATTGTTAAATGGTTCAAGTTTAACAATTAATATTTTACACCAAAACTAAATTGTTATTAGTATTTTACAAGACATAAATCACAACTATCAAATTTAGTCAGTTCATTATTTTTGAATAAGTCAGAAGGATTACCGTGAAGTACCTATGAACTCTCATACGCGTATATAAATATAACAGTGATTTTAGTTTAGTATTAAATTATTTGATTATTATATTTAATAGACACTATACCGGTAATGAGATACAAATATAGTTTAATTATGTTTAATGTTTATTATTCATTCGTCTACCATTATATTATATTTACTGTTAACAAGTGTATCAATAATATTATATTATTATATATATGTTACGGGTTTTTAACATTATCTTGATAGTGTTGATATTTCGTGTTTCTAATCGAATAATTACACATTAGCCAAAATGCATGGCTAATGTCAACATTGTCCGTAACAAATATATATATATTCAAATCGAGTTTAAGTGACAATTAAGTAAAATAACTTACTATTATACAAAAATACTTTTTTATTTTCAATAAAAAAACAAATAGAGTAATTAAATGTATATAATGGATTGTGACGTCGAATAAATAATCACATAATAATTTAATCGATTACAAATAATTCCTATACTGTAGTATACTATATTATAAAGCACGTGTACACACTTTATAGGGATGAATTTGGATTAAAAATTTTATATCAGTCAATTGCCCGTTTTCGATTACATTATACACTCCTTATTTGGCATCCACATTCAAAAACTCAGATACAAAGCTAAGAAAAAATTCAAAATAATTTTATTCGATTCTTATGTTATCAATATTTTGTCTATAGAACTTCACATTCGGGCTACTAAGTACAGACAAAAATGTTTAATATATTAACGATCAGACAATTTTTTTTTTCAAATAAATTTAAGTTTTTATACAAAATAATTAATAATATGATTGATTGCTACTCTGAAATACTTCAAAACATATCAATTTTGAAATCAATTAAAAAAATTGTCGTAAGAAAAACGTATTTTATATAAGAAAAAATGTAACCACTTCATAATGTATGTTGAATATTCTAATGTGGCAAGTAATTATGTAAAAAATATTGATTTTTTTAATACATCTTTAACATAATTTACAGTTCAAATTTTAAAAACTATATATTAAAGTAATTGGAAGTAAATGTATATGTTGATATGAGAAAAAATATGAATTTTAACTATAAGTTTGTATTTTTTGATTATTGTATACCTATAGGCTAGAGTTATGAATATTTTGTATTAAAATAAACATATATATCCAAATAAAAAAAATGTAATTTGAATAATATTTTCATAAATAAATTATTATTATTAAAGTAACTATTCACATGGCAATCCAATTTTATTCATCTACCTATAGATGGCTATTGACTATAAATAATTAATTTTAGATAAATGTAACGTTTGTGTAGCGCTTTCCTTTTCAATTTTTTAAGCGTTTTGTTTGAGTATAAATTTAAAATGTTGGTATCCATTTGTCTTCATTTTCGGTTTCGATTTCGATTTCGCTTTACAATTTTATTTTCAGTTATTTTCTTTATTTCAATTTCAGTTTTATCGAAGTTTTGACCGGTTTCCTATTTATCTATTTATCCTATTTCGAAACTGGTTTCAAGCTCCGTGGAAAAATAATAGCATAATCTATAAAATTCGGTGTCCTGCAGGAGCCGCGTACTCGTGTCCTCAAAAACGTCGAATGTACCTAATAATGATTTTCGAACAACGACGATTATTATAATGCAGAAATACGTCACGGGTGCGAGAGTTCTGCGGCGAGCTCAGTCGCCGAGACGCGCAACGACCATCAAGCGTCGCGTGAAGTGTATGAATTTTTTTTTTTTTGTTTTTTCTAAAACGAACAACAATAATATAGTAATGTATGATTGTAACCGTTGCAGATGAGTGTAGTGTTTTGGTGTGCCGGACAAAAAAAAAAAAAAATAATAATAATAATAAACCCATAGGAAGACGACAACGACGACCGCCCAACAGTAATAGCGATCACACATACGGCGGTGACGCGTGTTTGTAGGAGGTGCACAGTACACACGATATCACGATATCATAATAATACGTATAAATAACATATTATTACAAACATTGGTACTTCGGTGACTTGGCGAGCGTCCGGTACGTGGCAGCACTGTGTGCTAATTATTACTGTATCTACATATATACGTGTCGGCGCGCGAGCGTGTGTGTGTGCGCGTGTGTGCTCTCTCGCGACGACCAACGGTACACGAAAATCCGCTGGTGCACTGGTGCAGTCGGTAATATCGTGTCCGCCGTGATACTTTCTCGTGTACGATATACCTGCACCGCAGTCGTCGCCGCCGCCGCCGCCGCCGCCGCCACCGCCGCGCCGCGCGCCGTCCCGTAATATTCGAAAAATACATTTTAAAAAAAAATAAAAAACATCGAGAACACGAACGGCTTACTTAGAAACGGCCGACCATTATCCGACGTCCGCGCGCAACATTACAATATAACATAATAAGTTCGACGTCGTAATTTATTATATTTAAAATATTTAAAGCGCGTTTGTCGGAAACCGCCGAGGGTTTTGTTCCTTGGAAATTAAATTAATATTGTTTTTTTTTTTTTTTTTACCCAATACGCGTTGTGTTACGACAACCGCGATTTCGGTGTCGGCATGTCTACTGTGTAAAACGCATTTTTTTTCCCGTCCGGACGTACACAAGAAATTACGACGAAAAGAAAAAGAGGAAAAAGCGTGTTGATCGCCGATTCATGGTGGTTATTTTGAACACGAAATAAGTGGCTCGCACGTGAGTATAAAAAAAAAGAAATTAATAAATCATACGTTTTATTGACACACTCGTACACACGTGAATATCGCTTTCACTCGGACCTATCCAAGTCGTAAGTGCGCGCACGCGACCATTGTGAACACATACATTTTTTTAAAGTTCCGGGAACGGAGGTGAAATCTTTTGGATCCGGAAACGGTTGGTTTGCTGGCAGTACTTTTATCTTCAAAAGATCACACGATACAATATGTATACACGAGCGATATTCTTACGAAAACCGCGGCCTGCTTTAATAAAATATCGATATTAACGCCTATAATAAATGGATTTTTTAAGAAATATGTCAATTACATAACCCGATTGCTATAAAACGACGCGGTGTCCCATATTTCCGAGCGCCATCGTTTGAGGTGTACATAACGGATTACATGTTTTATATATATATATATGCGTCTCCTAATAAACATACTACATCTACTCTAGTTGCAGAAGACTCGCCACGACTGAAATTTTAATTTTCGTTGGTGTGCACATACGTTTTAATCCGCTATATTCAGTTAGTAACCACAATCGAGCAAAACAAGTTTTTGCCAACTTTTAAACACTGTAAATATTTACCAATATAAAATAATTATTCATCCGGCGCACATACTCCAAACGGGTTCATCGTATTTTCTTTTCATATATTAATAATAATAATAACAGTAGGTAGATACGTCTCTACAGGGAGTCATCTCTAACCTTGTAAAACATAATAGTAAATATCAATATCATTAGTCTAGCTATTGTTTCCAGAGTTGACAATTTGTGTATTGTTGTCGCTTATTACGGTGGTTTTTCAATCAAAATATTAGTACGTGAATAAATACGCAAATTATTAACGGTTGTATAAAATACTACTCTAGTTGTAGATTCATTAGGTGTAGGTAACTCGCGTCAGTCATAACAGATATAAAAAAATACACAACTATAGCAAATTGGGTTCTTTTATTTTTATGAATAGTATTTTAAAAAAAAAACCTTTCTCGGTGGTTTGAATTAAAAAAATTAACTTTTTTAATGAGCCCATTATTATAAAACTACACCAATTATTGTATTATATAAGTATAATAATCAAATTTACCATAAAAACAAGCGTACCGTTCAACCATATTGCCTATATATATATGTGATTCACAATAAAATATGAAAAATATTAAATTTATGTTACTTTAGTGTGATCCTAACATAATATCAAACTATTTTTAAAAACAATTTCAAATTCAAAAAAAAATACAATCATTTAATCCTGTTAGTTTCATATTATGGATATTTTCATATTTACGAGTATAAAGAATAGAAAAATTTAGTTCTCGTAAATCGATAATGATAAATAAGCAATGTATCTGCATTATGCATTAACCTTAAAAAAGTTCAATATTTCTTTCTATCTATTATTCATTTTGATTGTTTATACGTCATATACTATGATATGATTTAAAATAATCAATCAAAATTAATATTGTAAATCGTTAAATGTAAATTAGTCAAATTACATTTTTTCTAAATGCGTGATTTTAATATATCTAGTAAAAGTACGCGTATAAACCTCGAAAATTATTAATTGTCATTTTAGTCGAGTACAATTATATAGAATATCATGCGTGTTTCCGAGATGTATTTCATTTATAATATCATATTATCGTGTTTATTTATTATTGCAATATCGTTTTACAAAACGTACCAATAATTTTTCACGTTTGTGAGTTCTTTTATCACTTCTGAACCCTGCACACACGCCGGCCATAATAATATTTGTGTGTTCACCATAACTTAGATATTATGGTGTGATCCAGCGTGAGCGAAAGTTGTTTTTTCTCTAATCCCCTCGTTGATCGTAAATCAGACGGTGCGGTTAGTTATGATTTTCATCTGGGTGTAGATTGATGATGATCTTATGCCTCTATAATGTCAGCTGGTATGTGATGTGTGTAATATATATTATTATTATATATATAGTAAGAGTGGCACGTCAAAACGGTATTGTACGACTGTCGATTGGTGGCGAGTGTCGTTTCCAAGTAGGTTAATCTCGACACACTGGTCACGTACCAATATTATTATTATTATTATTATATTATCGCCGTGGTCGCTATCTGCGACGACATCTGCTGCAGGGCACCGGGAAATAAAATTTGTACACGACCACACCGTATTGTTTAGATTTAATATGAATCAGGAACAACGAAACGGATGATCACATTGTGTTAGATAGAGTACCTATATATATATATATATATCATAAACATCGAACGAGTGACGACAACGCTTTTTAAACCATTTCGTATATTCGGTGGCTAATAATTAACAGGTATACGGCATAATATTATTATATATTTATTGCATTCCATTTTTTCCATAATGAAACACTGAGATTAACATTTAAAACGTGTATAATATAATACAATTTATGATTTATCAGTAATAAACATCACAAATACAAATGATTTAAATGAATACTGTGCGGTGTGTTATTCCGTATTCGTTAACAAGTACAATTTTTCATTTTGTTTTTCAATTCTCAACAATAATTGTTAACAATACATTTTTATTTACATGGTATTTTGTTTATAATTTATACAATAATTGTTTATATTGCCTATTTACTTGTCTACTTACATTCTTCGCGGATTATTACAATTCCTGTGCGTATGAGCGTGTTTTATATCTACCTACTAATATTAATTGTTTTTCCTCCGTCTTATTGTTAAAACTTGCAATATGGACATGATATAAAACGTCATCCGAATAGTTACCTATTTACCAGTTTGGTTAGAAGAGAACTCCTAAAACTACTGTCCGCATTATGATTTCAGACTATACCATAAATCATTCTTCAAATACACGAATTTTAAATTTTAATACCATAATAGATTTTAGACAACGCACATTTAGAGTATATTAGTTTTTCCGTTACAATTTTGTTATTATATCTAATGATGTTAAAAATAAAAAATAATGTAGGTAATGTGGATGTACTTAAGTTATGATTTAACAAGACTCCCCGCGTGTAACAACCGTGACAATTTAATACAACTATTCCAAAAGAAAAAAAATACTATATCAACCGGTTGATTCGGTCATGTAGCGGACCACCGAGACTAGGTCAAGGTTACAATAGAAACAAACTTTATAATAATCGTTAAATATTGATACAAACCTAAATTCTTAAAACTCGAAAATGATTACAGAAAAAATTTTGGTAGGTTCCTAACTGTTTTTAATTTTTCTATCAAACGTTGTTTTATATATAATATACCTATACTTTAAAACCATTTGTGCCGTAAACAAAAAAATTCTGTACTGAAAATATTTCCAATTCAAAATAATTGTTTAAATTGCTAATGTACTTCTGGCTGATAAAACACGTTTTTTATTTTATTTTCACAATAATTTCTATTTCCCATTTATTTTCAATATGTTCTCAAAACCTATAATTGGCCACTTATTTTGAGAACTACAGGTACCTGTCCTATTTCGTAATTCCACGCTCGACAAAGATCTAATATAGTGTAAAGTGATTTATATGTCAAAAACAACTCATTTATATTATTAACCGTAAAAATACATAATACTATTTTTTATTTTAAATTTGGATACATTTGTAAACAAATAATATTTCATAAATAAAATTCTAAAAATAATATAAGAATCGTATTTATATATTTATGGCTAGTCATCATAGTTTTTAAAATTAAATACAGTAGAGGGTCGATTGTAGTACAATTTTAAGTGGAGCCATTGTTTTTTTTATGGTTGAATAATTTATCCTTTATTTAAAATAAAAAAAACCTATAATTTAACCCTGTCAAATGTTATATTTTTCTATTACGAGCGTGGTAGTTTGCATTTTAAATTATTTTCAGAATCACAGAATAACAGTTATAACAATTGCTTACGTTCACTTAAACGCTCAATAACAACTATCGTATTGTTAGGTAACGACTCACGCCACCCATGATGGTTATTTCTATAATTAAGACATAATAAAAATATATTATGTAGATACACGAAATAATTAATATAAGCAAGAACTATCGTCTTTCGATTATATATAATAAAAAACAAAATAATTTCGGTTTGGAAGTTTAATGAAAGAAGTTCTGCTATCGAATAACGATAAAGTTTTATCTCGAAATATTAATGAGGTACAATGTTATGAGGGTTGTATACTTGTATGCTCTATATGCCACATTGATTTGATTATCACCGCAAATAAGATTGATATATGTCTTACCGCGTCCATAGATTAAAGGTTACTGCCGGAAATCGTTATCGCTTACACATGTGCCTACTTAAATAAGATAATTATTCAAAAACCTTATAGCCTTTATATCGTGAAGTTTAAATATGGCCATAGATATAAATTATAAATAATAAACCAAAAAATAATATCACTAGAATTCCACAGAACTATTAAATATTTATAAATTGTACTATGAGAACCTATACAAAATAATGCTTAGGTACCAACCTATAAAACAATTTATTATATTAGTATTACATTTATATGCAAACCCATGTAAATATGTGTATACTGTATGCACAATTTCGTATTTTTCATTTTCCATTTATAATACAATATTATTCTTGAATTTTCTACTTCACATAATATATTATATATTATTTGTTATATACCTATATGTAAATGTATTCATTACGAGTTGTCTATGTTAGTAGTACAATTTATTATTAATTGCTTTTAACTCCATTGGTTGAATTTAATATTTTTTTTCTCGCAATACTCCAAATAAGCTAAATATGTGTATAATAAATTGCAATAAACTAATTGAAAATCTATACTATCTCTTAATCACGGATATCGCATAAAAATACTTTTTTGATGATGAAACAAAAACACAAATTATTTTTTAATTTTTAATTTTTTCCAATTCATATTTGACGAGAAATAAACTTCATATATGCTATCCATTTTAATAGTAAAGTACGTTCAATTTGAAATTGTATCATATAAATTAGTAGTTAGATAAGACAGTTTCATTGAACAATGAAATTAAAAACATCAAAAAAACTGAACGTGTCATTATCAATTACGTAAGATTATCGCATTGTAATATTATATCCTCATAGATTCTTATGTATGTCACCATATCAATTATACGGATTAAAAATACTATTTGGTTATTTAAATCAATAAACACAAACTTATAATATAAATATAGACATATATTTATATTAAATATATTATAATATATTTATATTTACTTTATATTATTCAAATATAATGTCTTTCAAACATCAATATATATATTTACTAACGTATTATTTTTTATGCGTAAAATAATGAAAATCCACCAAATATACATGAAATTATATACATATTTTAAAATCAAAAATTATCCAATCTTTATTTATAGGTAGTTTTACGGCACCCTGTGGAGTTTTAATTTTTCACCAAACAGCCCTTTACACAATGACATCAGACGAAGAGAATTTCTCTCCCTTCTATATTTTTGACTCGTATCCTTCTCAAAGATCTTATCGTTTGAATTATTATTTTGTTTTTCTACCTATCTTAGTATTTTTTTCCAGATTTTATGTTATTTGAAATAAACAAAAAAAGATTTCTAATAAAAATGAAGAATTATTTTATTAATTTAAGTACATTCTGATTCCACCTGCAATTTTAGATTGTATTTTATAAGACATAGATGTTCCTTAGATTAAAACAATAAAAATAATATGAAATTCTAAATTAATAACTGTTAGTTTTTATTAAAACGTATTTTATTTGGAAAATATTCATCTTATATTGTAAAATCCTAAATTTTAATTAAGATTCTATTTTGACTTACTTTCACTCCTTCAAACACGTATACATTACCTAATTTACATAATATTTGCAAAAATGAATGAATGTCAACTAACGGAGAATATATTGTAAGAATTCTTTGTAATATGACACAGTGTCGATATCTTTCAGTTACTAACATACTTATTTCATCAGATATTTAATAATAATTTATACCTATTTGAGGATCAATTTTTCTAACAAAGTCATCGTTCAATTTATAAAGCGGAATTACCTTCAAGTATTTAAACCTGTAATATTATGTTCAATTTTAGTTCCGTTATTGGCGTTATAAGCATTAATTTCTACTGAGTCAAGGTTTTATGAAATATGAATAGGTAGATACGTGAATAAAATATATTATATTCGAACTAGAAAAATACTCCTTGTTAAATGAAAGAATTTCTTCTGCACACCGTAATTAATTTTTAAAATGTATTAATTATTTGACGTAAGTTTAATTTTAAAAAGTATATAGGTAATACAAAATTAAAACAAGGACCTACTCTAGTAGATATTTTAGCTTTTAAAATAGTTAATAATATAATCTAAACATTCAACATTATTTCTTATTTTTAAAAATTACCTTCTCAAAATCAACTTAAGTCTACACATCTTTTTTACTCGTGGTATGTTTAGGACAGAGATGTAATCACTAAAAATAAAAATAAGTAAATAACAATATATTTCTCCAACAAATATGTAAAACACGTTTAAACAAAAAATCTCCATAAACTGATTAGTGATTACTTTCCAATAATAGTCAATACTATTTTGGATAACAAGACAAAAGTATTTTGTTCAATTTGGTAAAATATTCCCAGAGCTCAGACTTTTTTAATAAATTATATAATAAATGTAGATTTTTTATTCATAAGTTCAATATACAAATAAATATTATTTATTTATAAGATAAAATATAATATAATGTGTACACAGTCAAATAATAAATTATTAGTTCATATTTTTTTACATTATTCTATATAGAATTATAATTATTTGTTGTGTTTCCTGGAATGTCAGTGTGTCACCATTGGAATGTCATACTTAAATAATACCTATCATATAATAATCATAATTAACTTATACATTTCATAATAAAAAAAATGAACAATTTCAAATCTTATAAATGATAGGTGATCATTAAATGGGCACATTTCTACACTTAGAGAATATTTATTCATTAATTATAAAATGCAAAAAAAAATTGGCACACTACAAAACTGAAAAAAAAATAAAAATCCAGCCTTCATTAACAGTCCATTTAGTTTAATTTTTAATTAGCTTTTAGCTCGTATACAAATCTATCTAAAATACGGTTAAGTAAAACTTGATTATTTTTAATTATTTGACGCGTATTTATATTGTAAAACTAATACCTATTATTTATCGTTAGATTATACTGGGTGATTCACTGGGTATGCTCACCCTCTTTTTTCTTCGATAACGCGTTATTAAAAATCTGATTTTTGGAATTTTTAAATATTCTTTAAGGCCATATTTTAAATTCTTGAGATTTTTTGTTCTACTTAAGAAATATTCTGTAGAGATACAAGTTTCTGTCTCTAAACGATAATCCTTTTTTTCCACTGTAAATTATTTAATAGATTATTTTACTGAAAAATGTTAACGTATTAAAATCAAAATTCAAGCGAGTAGTTTTTGAATTATTCAAATGTGTGTGCTAAGAATAATGGGTTTGGAGGTATGGAGTCTCTTGTAATTTGAACATTTTAGTGATAATTATTAATCTATCAACATAAATAATTTATAAAAATGGACCAAGTATAATAAATACTAGATCTAATATTATATCTATTTTTTTATTTTTGTAAAACCATTTTTAAAGACATGAATTCTTAGTATTTTAATAACTGAGAAACCACTCGTTCAAACTTTAAATTAGGTAACTCAGCATTTAAAAAAATATACATCTACTGAATAATTTAAAGTAAAAACGGTGGTTCTCATTTGAAAAGCATAAGTTTGTATCACCACAGTATAATCTTAAGTAGTTAAAAAATTTATTAATGTAAAAATATAGTCTGAGTATAGTCCAAAAATCTTAATTTTAATAAATTCTTTATTGAAGGAAAAATGGTTGCGCATGCTTGATGCATCACCTTTATAGAGCATGTCGATTACAATATTGTCTCCATATCAGTCCCACAAATAAAATAATAAATTTAAATATTATCAATAAAAAAAACATAATAAAATTAATGAACATAAAACATGTACCTACTTACCTTCTTTCGTTATTTTATAAGTTACAACTAAATCGTTTTGCTATTTATAAATTAAATATGCTGAAATCGTTAACATAATTTTTCCAGCGTTGTATCTTTAATTGTCTTATGAAATTTAAGTATTTGTTATTAAAATATATTATATATTTTTTTTAATTACATTTTAAGTGTTTAGATTTAATTATTTACCGTGTAAATTATATATGTTATTGTATTTTTAAAATAATGAATAAGACTACCGATTACCGAATTAATAAACTCAAAAAACAGAGGTTGAACGTTCATTGTTATTAAGAGGGGGTGAGTAATAGCAATGCAGTAGAACCTACGCGAGAGCGGAGAGCCCATTGACCATTCAGTGATCGGTTACAAGTAGTAAGGTACGAAGGTTCTTACGTAGTTTGTGTATTTCTATTTCAAATTATTTGTATAATGGATTCATTTTATTAATAAGGTATGACATAAATATATATTTTATTAATTATGATTATGGTTAAGAAAATAATTTAACAATACAGAAATTGTATTAAAATGTTTATAAATATGGTACATTTCTTTAAAAAAAAATTATATATGTGCAAAAGGTTTTATTATTGAATAATAATTCACCAATAGTAACTATAGCTTACAGTCTACACTATAACATTTATAATTAAAAATGTCATAAGTTAAGTAATAGCAGGTAATATATAAGCTATAGATATTTTATCTACATCAATACATTTTTAACTTATTTTTGTAACCAAAATGTCGCAGATTGTTATTATACTTTAATGATATTATATCCAAATTAATTTTTCTTTTTGTTATTTATAATTCGTAAGTTTGATTTTTCAAAAAAAAAAATTAATAAGTTATTAATTTCCATTAAATATTTATACAATATACATAAATTCGTGTTATTTAATATTTTACAGTTTATAGTATACACTAATAGATTATTTGTGCTAGTCCTAATACAGTATGCCAATATGTATAGCCACTGAATATATTTTACATACCTATTAAATAGGTGTAAATTTACATTTAAATTTCAAATCATTGAATTACATATTGGTCTTAATATTTAAACATGTTACAAACTGTTTCAAAATCTCCAAAATCTTAAATCTTTCAAAATTATATCATTTGATTTTTATCGTTTGAATATATTTTAAAAATTTGTAATTTATAATTAAAGTTGTTATATTTTAAATACACTTACCAAATTAAAAATTGTTGTTAGTTAATCATTATTTTATATAATTACTTATCATAGAAAAACGGATGATATTATGTAATTTTTAATTTTAGAACTATTGTTATTTTTATGTTTTAAACATTTAAAATGTAGATATAGGTAGATACCTAATTTAATTTTTTTTTCAACTTAATAGGTATATAATATGATATAGATATAAAATGTTGTACGTAGTTTTCTTATTTGTTCATATGAATAAGATTAATAAAAATAACTTAATAATTTGTAAACAATAAAATACTTCAATTTAATCTCTCAAGATTGAATATGAATATCGTATTTGTAAAAATAGTTCAGTATCGTAATGTCTACGATGATTGCGGATAAATTTTTTATCAAATACGAAGTTATATTTACTATTTTTATATAATATATGACCCTGATCATGTTTGTAAAAGGTTATTTGGTCAAATTAAACACATATTATATTAAATACTCATTAATACCGTTATAAATATTATCGATATATAAAGGGGAACGTCATGCAATTGATCAGATTCAAACGATTGTAGCACGGCGCCAATAACATTACACTCTACCTATTATCCATGTCCTATACCCTACTACAAATATTACGAATGGTCAAGGACAAATATCTACTTCTGACGATTTTAATCTGAACGAAATTCCAACCATGTCGTTTTTAGACAATTATTGCATAGAAATACACGAAGACTAACGACTCACAAAAAAATAAATGACGAAAATCATCAAAATATATTGATTTTACACAAGGTACATTTATTTATATTTTTTTATTCAGACTAAGCCACAACAGCTAGGCCATTGCCGGTGGTTTATTATTTTTTTTTATGGTCAATACATATATAACGTTTTTAAGTATATTTAAGTAATATCATTTTACCGTCATATAGTTTATTTTATAATCATAAATCATAAGTATAATTGAATGTATACATATAAAAAATTATACGTTAAAAATAACAAAATATCGTTTTTAAAAATAGTTAGCGCTGTATATTAACCAAAATATTATGTACTGTATAGATATAGTCGTAAAGTGCCATCTATATTATAATTATATTAGATACAAACACTTAAATCGTATTAATATATGTTAATTTAAATTGAAAAAAATAAAATGCACACTTACACATAGTATTATAGTAATCATTACTTCTCACCGGTTGCTCATATACGATAAATACAAACAATTATTAAAAAAGAGTGAAACTCAAAAGACGTGAAAAACGTTAGTTTTATGTCTATTACTTACTTGTATAAAATTCTTGACGAGATCATTACGGGTTGTTATTTGTTTTCGATTTTAAATGATTAGTGGCGTGTAGAAAAGAGAAACATACGTGTTTGCACACGTTCCATAATGATAACAAGAGAAAATAATTGAAGTCATATATAAGACAGGATAGCTGATATACCAGACCATACTCATTTAGGTTTGATGTACTTGCATAGTTTGGTCATACACGTATAAAATCGTATACAAATCGTATAAAAATGAGTTACTGCAACCTTACTAATAAAATGTCTTTAATAGAAATATTGCGGCAATTTTTATTTAATATCTTTTAATAAACAAAAAATAAATCTTTTACATTTACCATTTAGGTACTTGTACGATTGTAGATGACTTTAGAGGTCTGCCTAGTCTCATTTATGTAGATAAATTTGAACACCAAACTACGTGTTATATTCAAATGCCTAAGTATGTATAATAAATGTATAATATAACACGAAAATATAATCAATCAATATTATTCTGATTTGATATCTTTAAATATTTTAAATAAGTAAAAAACACTGTGAAAACATGATAACATAATATATTCGCCCGCGTGCGGTGTAGGCATTTAAATTATCTTGCATATTAACAAATTTAGATCTATTCGTTATTTAAAGCGTTCAAAAATAAAAATACAATATGTTTATATAAAGCTATGTAATTACTTTCACCTTGACTTTTAAGATCCCTGCATATATATTATTAAACAACGATATTGATTTTATGTCGTTAATAGGTTGACTACTTACTTTAATTAGGACACTTATAGGTAATACGTACCATACCTAATGGGTAAATGGATAATCCCTCTATCTTTTAACTTCCTATTTAAATATCGCAGACTTCAGTTGTACATCACTATAATAATAAGGTTTTTATATGGATATGAATAATGGAGAATAGACAACTGTCATGTTATGCATTTATGCAAATAATACTTCCTGTTTTATTGTTGACTATATTATATAAAATTTAAACCGCATTGACGTTTTATTATTAAATAATTTTTTCTCGGGTTCAGAAGATATGTGCTACAAAGCATAATTTAATTCGTTTATCTTATTTTATTATTTTATTGTTGTCAATTTGTAGATATAAGGCCATAGTGTACAACAAACGTTTTTTTAAAAACAACGAACACAATATTTTTATTTGCTGACAATTTTTTTCAAAAAACAAATTGTTAGATATATAATATTATAATATAGACTATGTATTGTATATAATTATATATAATTTAGGTATTATTAATTATTAACATATAGAAATCAGTTTCTTTTCAACATCATAAGCTGTATTATAACTATTTAACTAAGCTATTATCTATTAAAACCTAACCATATAAGCTGAATAACTAATAACAAATTATAAATTTAAGAAAAATCTTTTAATACTACATCAAATTGCCAGTAAACGAACGTCTATTATTTATAAAAAAAAATTGCTAACTAAGGTAATATTGATATGGATTTTGTTAGTACTTGAACATTTTTATTTTCCATTGAGAAAAAACGGTTATATACGGTTATAATTTTTAACTTTATACCTATTATATTGAAAATACAATTTATAAAAATAAAAATACATTTTTATAGCATTCTAATCTTTACATCGTTATTTTAAACAAAATTACTATTATATCATGATGTTTTTAAATAGTTACTAATTTATTATTAGAAAAAAAATTAATTAATTCTATGATTAAAATAAGTACTTGTTATGTTTTTCACTTTCTACAGCGTGTATGCATAAAAATTAATACCATTATTAATTGCAGGTACATTACAAAATTAGGTTATTTTATTAAAGAAATTTTATCAATGAATAATAATTTACATGGTTTATCTATACACGTTTGTAATTTGGATAAGCTTATAATAATATATCGATAGAACTGACCATTAAATATTATTATAGTCACCTGCAAATGTTTTAGATTTTAACTCTAAACGAAGCAAGGAATGTATTAATTGTATACAGAATGTTTTTTCCAGTATCACCTTTTTCTATATTGAAGTTCTTTTGTTCCACACAAAATAATTACTTAACACTAACGTCACTTTGTTAGTTTCTAGCATGGTATTAAAATTAACCATTTAAATACAAAAAAAAAAGGTTAGGCTAATTGGTTGAAAACCATTATTTTTTTAACTCTTTTAACAAACTATTGGCATATAAATTATAAAGGTAATTTTGTACGTTAATTACAATCACAGATACTAACAAATTAAGATATGTGTCTAAAATTCAAGTCATAAATCAAGTGTACTAGATAAATAGTTGTTATACTTTTAATACTTTTCAGTTTTCATTGTCATACCTGAGATCCAGGTACGGAAATTTATTTCCGTAAGGTTTAGTTTAAGGGAAGTATATTTTTAGGAAGGCAAATCAAATTTTTAACTTTTTAATAACAATTTTTATAACCTGTGTCCTATACTATCTCCCTACTTGCAGATGACATACTAGAGATGAGACTATACAAACAACAAAATTACTTTCAAACCATTGATTGTACTTTAAGACCATTTAAAATTGAGATCTAAAAAAATAAATACCATAATATCTGGTGACTGGGAGATTCCCCCTCTTTTAGCACTGTCCCTATAGAGATATAACCTTGTAACCTATAAAGTTAAGGCCAACATATTTTTCACCGCAGCGCGCCGATTATAACATCGCTTATAGTGAAGGAAATAACACTGCAGAATACAAGCCAGCTTATTAATATAAATTTTAATCGATGAGATGCCTACTAATCAATAATTACAGAACAACAAGACGCACCAGAATATTATAAAAAAAATTGCCTATCCAATACCCCTTAGAGAGATGATCAATATTTCAAAAACTTTATCGGAAGGTATTAATGGTGGTATGATAAAATGTATTGTGAACACGTTACGTTTTTTCGTAAATCTATCGTAAATCACCAAACATAATCGAAACAATAATAAAAGATTTTAGTGTAATGTGGCTGTATATTTTCGTACTCGGTAGCACACATCACAATAAATATTAATGACGCGAACTGCGAATACCTAATGTAGTAATAATAAAATAATATGTAGATAATTATTCATCCGTGTACAGTATGTCCGTATATTTTATATTCCTAATATTCCTAATATTCCTGCATAATTAATAAATTATAAGTATGTATACATATTATTATACATTTACCGGAAGTGTTAAGACTGTTTGCGTACCTATCTTAATTAATATGTTATATAAATGTAATAGCTACTAAAAAAATGAGTCAAACATGTTAAGAATATTTTTAAAGAGCTAAGGTTTAAATACTTAAGCAGACTGACTGTACTCCGCCTATTATATTATATCTGATAATATAATAGATGATTTTTTTTTATCTAACGCTTCCTGCAGTATCCAAATTCGCGTGACCACGAAAAAATTTAATACTACGATATTCTACTATTATAGGTACATCATTATTAATTTCCCTACATACTACAACTTGAACTTATTTTTAATTATTATTATTAATTTGTTGTTATCTTTAGATTCTCAACATATTATGCAGTTCAGTCTGTTAACAACATGGTCACGTCAGATAGTAACGTTCATTACTGTGTGTGCAGTCTTCACAGCAGGTAATAACTACAATAATGACGATGACAAATCATAATATAAACACAAGTACACCACATTTAAAATTCTAAAGTATTTTAAACCCACATTCTTCGTATGTCTATTAAAACTTTAAAAGGCCACCAATTTGGAGAAAATAATTATAGGAATGGATATAGTTATCTATATCCATCCTTTTGTGTATTCAAAATGGTGGCATTCTTACCATATATAAGAAAAATATTTATTTTTTTAGAGACTATCTAAATTAATTCTAAACTCTACGAGTAAAATCATAAATATTATTTTAATTATAGGTTTGTTTGTAAATACGGTGAATATCAATTTAAATGAAAAATGGTGTGATATGTATAATATATAATTTATAAATAATCTACACTTGCAAAATTTAGTTTTAAAAAGTTTAAAAATATTGTTGTATAATTGTTATATAATTTACAAAAAAAAATTCATTGATCTCCTGAAAGAAAAAATAGACAGTAATAATGATTAATTAGTATGAAATGATACATCTGCAATTGTTTAATGTAAATGTCCATTTAATTATAAAATAACATAACGTGCCTACATAACACATATTGCTCAGACGTTATATACATCATAACATAATTTATTATGGCATTAATCATCGTGGCAATTTAATATGGGTGAATTCAATCGTAGGTGTTCCAGTAGAAAACCCACGAACGACAGCACCACAATGGACCACTCACAACATGTCAATATGGGAAGACGTAATATTATTGAGCTCAGATTCCAGTCATCAACCGTTGCTAATGATCAACAAAACTGGTGTTTACGCTGCTTCAGACATCGAAAAAATGGAAAACGAGACGTTAAGAAAGTTTCACATATTAAAAGTAATTTATTAAAAAAAAAAAAAACTATTTTTTTTTTTAATGAAATAACTTAAATAACACGTTGCAAATATCAATTTTAAATTTTAATCGAAAAGCGTTGTTAATTTTTAATACATGTTTTACATATTGATATAAATGGGTTAATATAGTTTCCAAACACTTGACCTTCATCACTTCTTGCTCGATGGAGGGATTCTTAATTTAAACCTATTACGTAAAACGTTTTATTACAAACTGATTTAGAATTTACTTATTCTCGTGTATAATTATTGATATTTATTGTATCAAATTGTATGGATTGTGTAAATTTAACAAATAAATTTTAGGTAGTTGTATTTACAAAATAAATCAAATTAAAATGTATTTCTTTTCTCTGTGCAGGAAAATTACACAAAGTATTTCTATGACGTCGGCGACGAAAAAAATAAAGAAGACAGTCGAGCTTCTCGGGCTGCACTGCCTGGGTTCGTGGACAAAGCATTACAATTACTCAATTTAAATCAGGTAGTGGGCGAGGTAGAAACTAGTGTCATGTCTAAAATGTCGTGTACCGCTTGTAAAGCTGGCGCTGGTCTACTACAACACTACATAAAACATGGTAAAACACGCGACGACATTGTAAAAATTACCTACCAGTTCTGCACAAGCTTTAAATTACAGACGCCACGTGTCTGCGAGGGTATTACTGAACTATTTAGTGTAAGTCACTTTGACAATCGTTAAATAACTTACCTGTTTATGTATAAAATACCTGCCTAATATGCATTTAAATTATTATTATGATTAAAATGATTAAATTTACTAACTTTAGGGTGAAGTGGTTTACGTTCTACAAAGAATAAATATCGGACCTGAAGAAATCTGCAGTTTTGTCATTGGCGACGCCTGTGGAGATGTATACAACCCAACACACGAATGGGATGTGGTTTTTCCTCCTGTTCCTAAACCCACTCCGAACGAAATTAAAATATTAAAAGTAATATACATTTAACCTATAGGCAGTAAATAATAAATATTTTATGCGGGATTAGGTATATACTAATGAGTAGGTAAACAATTTTTTCCAAACATATTTAAAACATGTACTTAGGTGAACAAAATAACTTTGTCAAACTAAAAATTATTAAAATTTACAATTATTACCAGTTAAGAATTTTTAAAACCTGAATAAAAATACAGTATAATATACCTAACCACCGGTTAAAAAGTAAATTATTGGTTTAAAATATACAAAGTCAGTTGGTGGTATATGACATAAAAGTTTAGGTATTTTAAGACTTTTGATGTCTTATATTTGATTAGAAGATAGATTAATAGGTATCTACACGGAAATAGCCCAATATTCGGATGATAGTGTCATTTATTCTAGTTCCGTTAAAATCGAAAATGTAACAGAAAACATCCAAACTCATCTTGACGAAATACAAAAAATGGAAAATCATTCTAAATCCGACTAAAAGCACAGCAGTTATTTTCACACTTCGTAGACCCACTAATTTTAATTCCTTAAAAATCAACGGACAAAATATACCATAGTCTCATAACATAAAATATCTTGGAGATATGTTGGACAAAAAACTTACCTGGAACCCACATATATCCTCCAAAGTACAACAAGGATACCAACGATTAAAAATTTTGTATCCATTATTAAATCGGCAAACATCATTGAGCTGGAAGCGTTCATTACTACTATACAAACAAATCATTCGTCCTCTATTATTATACGCTGTCCCTGTCTGGGATCAATGTGCTTCAACCCACATAAATAAAACCCAAGTACTTCAATCCAAAGTCCTCCGTGTGATTTCAAATGCCCCATGGTTTGTTCGTAACGATGCGCTGCACATCGATTTCAATTTACCAACAATTACGAACTACACAAAGGATCAATCGGCAAGCTTCTTCTGTCATCTACGCAAAGCAAGCGGTCCACGACATTTCGGGTTAAATGTCGGCCCCATCAATCGAAGACTAAAACGTGGTCGTCCTCATTACGTCCTAAATTAGATTATCTTCAATGAAAATAATATTTGTAGATCGTTCTTGCTTGTAACACTATCTTAATATCTATTAACGTATATCGCTAATTTGTTAACCTAGTTATTTACTACTTATTATGCTAATATCGTTTTTATGAATAGCTAAAAATGTTGTACATTATACCTAAGTTTAGATGATTTTGTCGGGAAAACTGTATAAATAAAAAATTAAAAAAAAAAAAAAGTAGGTATCTATCTCGATTAATAATCTTTCGTCATAAAAGTAGAATTTTTAATTGATATCCACGGTCAATATAGGGCATAAATATATCATAACAATCGATCTCTACGTTTAAAAACTATTGTTAAACTTGAACATTTTTACTTTTTAGGAACCAGTTCCTCAGTTCAAAGTTCTCCATTTGTCTGACACCCATTTTGATCCATATTATGAAGAAGGAACAAACGCCGATTGCAACGAACCCTTATGTTGTCGTTTGACCAATGGCCCAGCAGTTAGTCCTCAAAACCGGGCGGGAAGATGGGGAGACTACAGAAAATGTGATACTCCTAAACGTACCATTGACAATATGCTTCAACATATCGTTGCTACACACACTGTAAACGACATCGGAATAAATCAATCGTAAAATTAGAAACTAAAAATTGAACGTTTTATTAAAGGACGTCGATTACATAATATGGACGGGTGATCTGCCAGCGCACGACATTTGGAACCAGACAAAAGAAGAAAACTTGAGCATATTAAAGGAAACTGTTGCGCAGTTACTCAAAATGTTTCCAGGAATTCCCATATTTCCAGCACTCGGTAATCACGAAGCAGTTCCGGTGAATAGGTAAATACTTATATTACACTTGTACGTTTCCACTGCGCCCGCGGGCGTTTCGTGTTATGCGCAAGTGCGACATTAAAATGTCGGAAAACCGTATAAAATTTATGATCATAAAACACGTGCACATTAAAATTAATCGAATGTTCAGTTTCCCGCCGTCTCCGTTGGTAAACAAACCCGAATTCGCCATCGACTGGCTGTACAGCGAATTGGACACACAATGGCGACGTTGGCTACCGGGTTCCGTCAGCAGGACCATCAAGCGAGGGGCGTTCTACAGTGTATTGGTCCGGCCTGGGTTCCGCATAATATCGTTGAACATGAACTATTGCAACAATAAAAACTGGTGGCTGCTGATGAACAGTACTGATCCGGTCAAAGAGCTCCAGTGGTTCATATACGAGCTGCAGAACGCCGAATTTAACGGTGAAAAGGTCCACGTGTTGGGGCACATACCGCCTGGCCATCCGGACTGTTTAAAAGTCTGGAGTCGAAACTATTACGCCATAATATCTAGGTGAGTTTTGTATGAACTAGTTAGTAATTACGTGCTGTATTGATTAAGTACGATTTACGAACACCTATCGGAGTATGGCTGTAAATATTAATAATGTATTATTATAAAACAAAATAATATGTATACCTACCTACATACATTTTATGGTAGATACCTATCTTACCTATATTGCTACCTATTAGATAATATCAAAATATAAATAGCATTAAAAATATATATATTAAAATTAAATTATTATGAATTACTTGGTCAATGTCCATTAGCAATTGCTATAGGTAAAATAACATTGTGTACGATTTCAATTTGAAATCGAGTTAAATAGGTACCTATGACCTACCAAAATAATATAATACTGATTAAAAAAAAGTTGCATATAAATTTAAAAATAAAATTACTATAGTAAATTAAAAATCAAACTATATTGCAAAGTAAATATTTATTTCAATAGGTACGAAAGCACAATTACAGCTCAATTTTTTGGCCATACGCATTTTGATGAATTTGAATTGTTCTACGATACACAAGACCTCGGTAGACCAGTAAGCATAGCGTATGTTGGTCCCTCTGTCACTCCATACTACGATCTCAATCCAGGTTACAGAATATATTATGTAGATGGTGATAGAGAGCATTCAACCAGAGTAATAAAATTTAAATTATCCAACTAACAAATGCCAATTTAATATAATATTTACTAATTTATCTGCAGGCAGTGCTGGACCACGAAACATGGGTGATGAATTTGAAAGAAGCTAACTTATATGACTATCCTATCTGGCAAAAATTATATTCTACACAAGCCGCCTATAGTTTACCTTCATTGAGACCTGAGGACTGGGATGCGTTTGTTAATAATTTAGCTGAAGATCAAACTTTATTTGATCTATATTACAAGTAATATTACACTGTAATAAAAAATAATAAAAATGTTTCATAAAATATATTAATTAAATGTAAATTTTTACAGACATTACTGGAAAAACTCTCCAACAAGACCTGCATGTGATGCAGAGTGCAAAAAACGTATGATATGTGATCTCAGATCAGGCCGTTCACATGACCGAAAGATCTTATGTCAAGAGATTGAGTCACGTATTGATGCCGGTTCACGGATTAGTTGGCGTGCATGGCTATACAATGGGTTCACTGCCTCGTATGTTTCTCTAATACAGTGGCGTAATTAGGAATTTGGTTTGGGGGGGGATAATAGGTTTTAGCATTATCTGTACACCTCATACAGTAACCCCCCCCCC
>JACXSJ010001795.1:0-70426 GCA_014851325.1 Pentalonia nigronervosa | reverse complement strand
GGGGGGGGGGGGAAACCGGCGGATGCACTCCGTCCTGGCGTCCAGCCTCTGTCCGGTGGCCACGCCGAGGAGTCGCGCACCGCCGTACCCTGAAACACTTCGTTTCCGCGGGCCCGGCGCTGCTGACGTCCTGCTCGTTCATATACCTATTATAGGTCCTCCACTCGCCCGCCGTGTCGTGACTAGTCGCCTCCATACGACACCGCTGCCGTAACCTCCTACGCCGCCAGAGGGTCTCGCGTGTCCCCGATGAGCGACCTCAAGCTCGCGACACCCGCCAAGCCCGTCGCTAAGCCCGGAAAACCCGTATCGGCGACTTACCGCCAAGACACCCTAAAAGTACATACGTCACGTACCACTTTAATCTCCCACCTTTACCGTCGCCCGTCGCGTGATGCCTCCGGTCGCGGTGGGAACGCACGGAGAACTGCGGACGCTCATTCCCTCTGATAGCAACCGCACAACAGTACACGCCCGGCTCCCTTGGCCGCACTCCACGTCGACGCCACAAATCGCGCGGCTCTTGACTTTCGACGCGGAGTGGCCGCGGGCACTGTGGCGGTCGCTCCCGGGTCGAGCCAACCAACCAAGCTCGCCAAATGTGTTCCTCACTTCGGTTCCCAGACCATTGACCGGCACTGTAAGGGCGTATTGCGCCAAGCCGCTGTCGACCACGTCGATTGGCGATGAAGTGGGAAACGGCAACGCATCGCCACCCGCCAACATTGGACCGTTCAAAACGTCCAACATATGGACCAAATCCAACAACGCCCGCGACTCCTCTGCGGACGGATCTTCGTAGTTGTGGTCGTCCAGTTCGTCTGGTTTGGATTCCATCTGCTCGTACAGTGTGCAGGTAGAGATATCGTTCTCTACGACTTCCGAAACGGTGTTGTCTGTTTGTTTTTCGGACTCGACGATCGGCGAAGCCATCTCGTATCGGCGTAAAATGTTAATTGGACTTAATGAAATGTCGTAATGAATGTTTGGCCTTTGACGTATGAATCGCAAGTGAATGTTTCTTAGATTTCGTCCTAAACCGTTCCCGATGAATTAAAATATCGCCCTGGCGACGTATTTTTACTAGCCAGCGAGTACGCGACGGCGACGGCGTTCTTTGCACGTTATTATTCCATTCGGCTTGCATCAGCTGGATTTCGGGCCCGTTTATTTTTCCGAAGACCATTTTTGATATTATTATTATTAATGACGTGCCACACAGCAGAAGTGTACCGCCATTATATCAAAATATTTTAACTTATTTATATTTTATTTTTTAGTGCCCACCATTTATAGTAGAATTAAAAATTAATTAAGAACATTTAAAAAAATAAAATTAATTATACCTAAAATTGGTAAAAACATACAATTACATTTTTTAGACTAACGCGCGCATATATATATAACAGGAGTATAATAAATGTACATAATATATTTATAAAAACAGAAAAAAAGCAAATAATTGTATCATATTTATATTGTGTAGTTTTTCATTACAAGGCTCAAAAATATTACTATAAATGTTATTAAAAACTTTGTGTGTTTATTGATGTGTCCATCCCTCTGTAGCCTGTATATCGCAACACGAGTCTCGGCGGTAAACCTATTTCCATCATCCACTGTCCATATTACCCACTTCCTTCAAAAAAACAACAAAATGACGCCCGTTCATTTGTTTACTCCAAATTATATTTTTTATTTAAATCGTATTTTCGTATCCCGTCGATTCGGTAAAATCGGGTTACATTACAATCATAGAATAGGTATATATATTTTTTTAATTTTATCATTAATACACAATCTGTACCGGCATGCATAGTAAGAGTATAAACTATATAAAGAAAAAAAACTAGGTACTTAAAGAAAACTTGAACTTGACTGAAAAAGCCACCTATTGATGACACTTTCGACTTTTATTTATTTAAGAGGGTTTCCAAGAATGGCTAATGTAGCTAAGTCTTTAATAAGTGAATTTGGGTGAGTGTTAGGCATAGGTGGAACCGTTTGTATAGTAAATTTGACCTCTTCATATATAGTTTTCATGTGTAAGTCTTTATGTAAGACGTGATTAGAAGGTAGAAAATTGAAACCTCTTTCTTTTATTTATAGATTGGAGATACCTTTATTGCTCCATAACTGAAAACAGTAGGTCCAAATTAGCTTAAGAAGCGATTTATAGAGAAGTAACTTAATGTTTATGATTGTTTGTTGTTGACGGTTAGAGTTTTTAGCATTCGTAAACGGGAGTGTAATTGTAGTTTTTAGCTTGAATATGGTGAGCCACTGAACCCAGGTAAAACGGCAATCGAGAGTTAGCCCAAGATATTTTACAGTTGAGGATGAAAAGATTTTAGTACCATAAAGGATTACTTTTGGACAAGGTGCTAGTTTAAGTGCGGATGCAGTATGAATTTGATTTAGTTTGATTTATTTTAAAATACCACATTTTGTACCAGTCTTCCATTAATGAAATATAGAATATAATAAATACTATATATTATATCAATGACGTTGGGAGTTTAAGCTTTGTATGAGTTTTATAAATTTATAATATATAGAAATTTGAATAAAGCAATAGGACTTATTTCAACGGCTATTTTAGAAGAGGTAGAAGAAGAGCTTAATAAAAATTCAAAGCGAATGTGGATTAGGGAATGGATCAAGAGAAGAGACACATTGGGAGCTACAAATGGTCTTCTTAAAGAACTAGAATTTGAAGACTCCAAAGAATACTTCGTAATACTTTCATTCCACAAAGACTCGTGTTTTATATATTCCGAAACAAATTTAAATGTTGTGTCTTCACCCCAACGAAACGTCATCTTGACACTGACAAGGATAACTAATACACTAAGCTAAAATAATGCGTTCAGACCGCCTATTAGTAATTAGTCAGAAAAGTGGGGGATGCTACTCGACCAGAAAAAATAGAAGTAAATGGATCCACTAATTACTAAATTACTAAATAAATTTACTAAACTACTTGACTAAATCAGTCTGTTCATACACGTCTAGTAGCTAAATTACTCGCTACTTGACTAAATTACTGGCATAGTCTGAACTAGCCTTAAGTGACGTTTCGGGTTGCGGTTCCTTCGTCGCCGGCCAACAGATGTCGGCACGCGTCGAACATCGACTTTTTGCACAGCGCTGACGAACCAGTTGCCTTTCCGTCCACCGACTTTTTCGTCGCGCCCTGTTTGCGGCCGTTCACCAACACTTCGTGACGACTGCGTCGACACCGAGAAACCATAAATTTATTGTTAAACGTTTTGTTTAATACATACAATTGATATTTAATACTATAAGACAGCGGTTCTCGACCTGTTTATATCCGCGTACCACCTACATAGATTGAACATTTTAACGTACCACTACCGTTAATAATAACCTTTTTTTTGCTCGTCAAAAATGTGTACGTTGTTTTATATAACGTACGAAATATTATTTTATTAGGAACTACAAAAATATTATGACAATATAAGAATTTAATGCACAAAAAGAATTACACCTGTCTCAGTTTATAACTCCACGTCGCTGTCGACATATTATATGACCAGCTAATATCAATTAAATCGAATAATATTTAACGTCAACAAAATAGTTCATTCCAATTGTTTACATAAAAGGAGATATATTATTTTTATTTTATATAATAATAATTTTTTTTTATTTAATATAATTATTTAAAGTAAAATAAATGCTACATTATAAAAAGCCTTTTTAAAAATTGTTTTCGTTATTTAAAATATTAACAACTTTCTTGAAAATTAAAATATAAAAAAAATTGTTAATACAATTAGACGGTTTTACAAGGCAATATAAATTGTGGTCATTACCTATTGGTTACATCAGCGTTTCTTAACCTATGGTACGCGGAAAGCTCACAGGTGGTACGCGAAGAAAATCTTCTAATATATTGACGGCGTGGAATTATACATATGCATATACATTTTTGATGAGCAAAATAAAAGAAGGTTATTATTATTAGTGGTACGTTAAAAATGTTCAAACTATGTTGGTGGTACGTGGATATAAAAAATTTGAGAACCGCTGATCTAAGATGTCTATTCGATAGAACGCATAAAAATGAAATTACGCGGTCATAGACACAAAATCACACAATATTATTATGCTGCAGCTTATAAAGTGTGCAAACTTTAAACGCAAATTCAGCATATATAGAATAAAGCGGCTCATTTTTTACAATTGGCCAAATAAATGCCATACAACCAAAAATATTGATATTTTGATATACTGCAGTTAGGCTATGCTATCGTTACTACAATATAGGTGCTATACAAATTTAGCAAGTACGAGAATACAGGCCGACGGGCTAACCAGCCGGATCACGAAAACGGGGAGTACGAGACTTCGAGACTGACGGGTAGCGAAGCTGAGTCGAGAAGTACACATTAACGAACGAGGAGTTTAGAGGGGACGGACTAAGGTCAGCCCAAGAAGACTTCTATCAACGATAACACTATCAAAGATTATATTTTTCAAATAGCAAATAATTGTATGACGGAGTGCGGGGTCTGTCTCGCTCTTCCCTTTTATCTATCGTAAAATAATTTGTGCACCCGACGGGAGCCTGGCCTTCACATATAACATTAGCTTTCGCTAAAGAAAGTAGGCTCAGGCTCCAATAAAGGTAACCAAAGCTGTATACACTTTTCAATTTAACAAGCGATGCAACATGGGGATTAAGCAATGTGCAAACAGTGCGGTCACCATGAAAAAAAAGAAGGTTAGTTTAGTTTCAGCCCCACCATTGCCAATGTTTTGGTATACATTTTATGTAATTAAGGGCAAATTGTGCAAACCATGATATTTCTGAAAACGGTTTTGAAGAAACATTTTGCATATATTATCAATAATTTTAGTAGCGATTATTACGGTAATGGCTGATAACGACCTAGTATAAGGTAACAGTATAATAATATTATTTGATCGGTATGTATATAAATATCAAATTAAATTATGATTTACTTTATTTAGTCCTCCCATTGAAAAATCCTGGGTACGCTACATCGTTTATAATATTGTTACGTCTAAAATCGTGTCAATAAATGCACCAATTCGGGAAATGAAGTCGTGATGTGTTTAGATATAATGTGTGTTTATTTAACATATATTTAATATAAAAATACAATAGTAAACTAGAATAGAGCGGGGAGCGGTGTTACGACTTGACTCTGAAACTGACGTCCAAGACTGTGAGTGGTTTTACGATTTGTCTCCAAGTGTCTTGAACATTCCTAATTGACTGTCGAGCTCTTCTCATGGTCTTTCTTACATATGCTCTTATCCTTAAGAGTAGTGGTGGTTGTGGTGGCGACTTTCCTCGTTCTAGGCGAACTTTGGGTCTCATAACATAGTTAAATATTCTGGTTGTTTCGCATCCTTTCTCGCGGACACCGAGTCGTTTCTGAAAAGAGACGTGTGACAACACTTTTGTAGTTTGGTTTATTAATGCAGTGCTTATTACGTTCTTCGCAATGATCCGGCACATGGGCGCAAATAAGGTTTGAAATTTGGGGGGGGGACTGTAGCACAGGTTAGGATACTGGATACTCTTATAATGCTTTTAAATTATCACAAAACCCCTAAAAAAATTTCCTCGTTGCGCTCCGACATGAATTACAAATAAACATAAACATATAAGTGCATATGTATATATATTATATACCATCAAATATCAAATTCACATAATAATATAATATATTAACACATTATTGTTTTTTTTAAAATCAATTTTTTTTGATTATTCTTGTAATAGAGGTTAGTAATTACAATAACTTTATTCTCCTTTCGGTTTTACCAAAAGTATTTATAATTTCATCCACGTCAACAACAATATCTTTTTCAATATTAACAACACCCAAATTGCTAAACCAGTTTTGGGCCATAGTAGATCTTAAGTAGGTGTTTATTTTTCGCATTGTTGAAAATGACCTTTCACAAGTGGACGAACTCACAAGTAATATAATTGCTATTTCGACAACTTTAAACGAGTTGGTAAAAACTTGTTTCTTTAGGTGTGTTAGGTTTATCTTGATATGTTCATATTCTGTGTTTTCTTTTATTATATTTTTAAAGACAGTCATTTTACATTTTAAGTTTTCTGTATTTAATTTAAAAACATCTTAAATAAAACAAAACATAAAAAGTATACTTTATACAACTACTACATTTTAAAATAATTAAAAAATTATTTCATATTGTATTTTCCATAAATTACCTTATAATGGTCAATAATAAAATAACTTCCTTTGAAATACATTTACAACAAATTGTCAATAGTTATGGCTATTTGTCAACTTTCATCTGAAAACCGTTTTTTTCATATCGAAAATCACTGCATCTTATACTGAGAAAAAAATAAACGTTTTCCAATATGCTTTTTCATCAAGTTTTTATTATTTTCCTCAGTTTCAGTGCTGTACATTTCCCACCAACTACCCATTGTTTGCGTGACACGTGGTTTTTGACGCACTAATCGAATCATTTGCGATGTGCGAAAAGTGATTATTCTTTCCAATGTATTATGTAGTAAAATAAAATCATTAGTTTTTTTTTTTTGAGGGGGGGGGCGAAAAGCATGCTATTTATACATATTCCACGGGGTACGTAAAAATATAATATTATATTTTATCACCGATTATCCGAATGGTTCCCGACGTGAGGTAGCTACGTGCATTAGCACGGTTTTATTTGATCACACTTCACTTTTACTCGCTTGGAGCGTATTATTTTATTACCGGTTGTGCCGGACTCGCGTTGGTCCCTATCAACATAAGTTATGTATTGAAACCAAACGGAGTTCAACAGTTTTGCGAGAAAATTTGTCATCGGACTATATACGTCAACCTCACTTGAGGGACTATGATTGATGCATATATATATATATATATATTATATATTAAACGTAGGAACCTATAATGTTATACGTACGTTGTATTACGCGCATACAATACGGTTGGCCGTTTAATTTTTGGCATTGTGCGCCAGCGTAATAAGTGTTTGAACTCGATAAATCACTATACATATATATATATCTGCGGCGGCCGGCGGGGACGTCGGCGAACGGTTCTCTTTCAATACAATATATTATAATAATGGACCTAGCTAATTTGGGATCCGTTTGAATCGTCCGGAGATTATATATATATATATATATATATAAATGTGTGCGTATAACAAAAGGCAGAGCGGTTTTCGCGTTCGCGTCGTTTGCACCACCGCCACCGCCGTCGGGAAATCGTTTCCATCGCATGCAGCGTGGCACGTTCTATAGCCATTCTCTCCCACCACTGCGCGACGGCGGCGGTTGGAAACGGTAGCCAGCAGTCGTCTTATATATATATATATAAGTTCTGGCGTTCTCGGCCTCACAAATAATACAACTCCGTCTGGGAAGTTTTTCGCAGTGACGGGGACGGGGAAGTCGGTCGGAACTCTGGAGTTTAATTAAAGACACGAAACTGTTGTGTCAAGCGCTCGGAGTGGTGCGCGCGGTTCGGTCGGACGGTCGGTCGAATACTTACCGGAAATTCGTGACCGTCGATGGGGGGGGGGGATAGAGTAATACCAAATAATATACATTTGTGTGTGTGCGCGACTTTGGGACGAGAGGATGAAAAGTGGTCGGAGGGATGACCGCAGACCTATCAGCGCGACCGCACGCTGCCGCCGTCGCGTATCGTCATCGTCGACGTGTTCCCATGCAACGCGACCTATTGTAAGTATACAATTTATAGCGTTCTCGAGCTGTGTAGTTAATTGTTTGGGGTCCTCTGCTTAATTGGTGCCAAATTAGTGGCGTATTTTTAACGAGTTTTTTCCTAATGCGTTTATAATTATATATCTATGTATTAATAACGAAATGGACAATATGTTTTTTCATTAAATCGGTTGAGACTCGGATGGTGTGCCCGAAGATCTTCGTGATTTTGTAGACGTGTCTATATCGTAGCAATAAGTGACTTATACATACATAAATATACTAACATACTAAATTGTAAATTCGATTTAATGAAAAAGAAATGTAAGGACTACGGCATGCGAGTACTACGTTAAAATTGTTTTAATAATAAAGGGTTTTCAAATCATTTTATTGTTTGTTTGCTCGAGTGTTATTCTGTTTTACTATTTATTCGAGTCCGATCTGTAACCGATAAGTTGATGTTCGTCGAGGACAGTAGTACAGAGTACTGTAGTATATAATATTTACATCTGCCTTTTGAAGACCAAACCGAAACTGAAATTAATTCACGATCTTTTGGTCACTCAGCTGGGGTTAGAACTACATATATAGAAACTGAAAAGTGCTTATACGATAATATTATTACAGTCGTACGGTATAGTGGTACTCGAAAAACGCGGTGTATCGCGATAACTGACCTCGGCGTGTATATAATATATTACATCGTACACAAAATATATATAGGTATATATTTAAACTCGGTTACCACGGTAACCCCGAGGAGACCGGACGTGATGTATACCTATACGAAGAATATGGAGAACTCCAAGGGGTGCGTGGGGGACGCGAGAAAAAAAATCTCGTTGAAACAAAGCGTCTAGAGTGTAAATGATGTGGAAAACGTCCGGGGCGTATTATATATAATAACTATAGAAGACTGTCTTTAGAAACCCGAGGTCCTTCGGCGGTGGCGGCGGCGGCAGTGGAGGCGGTGGTAGTGAGACGGAAATACTGCGTTTGTGATATATATATATATATATGTATGTATGAATATCGTGCGTGAGACTTGGCAATAGAACGACGACGACGGACCCCGGTGAGCGGTTTTTGGCGCGGGAGAAGTCGGCATGGCATGGATGGGGGGGGGGGTCGGAGTGTCGTCGGGTACGGCGAGGGGCGAGGCGGAAGGGTGTGGGCGGCGAAAGGGCGAGGATTACGAGAGACGACTATCTTTCATTTCGATAACAAAAACGTCTCTGGCTTTTCGGCTGTCACGACCACGAGACACCGCGCGCGAAAATCTCCGCCCGCGCCGCCGACATTAATTCCCAATTATTACGCTCCATTTTGTCTCTCGTAACAATCGTATAAACGTTTTGGTTTTAAACCCGCCTCGGACCCATTAAACGAGACCGCCTCAACGAGCGTTTAATACCTACGCGTGGCCATATTATTATTATTAAATATATTATACACGAAAATGAATAACGTTCGTTTGCGGGACTCTATACAGAACAGCTATTGTAGGTACATTTTTACATTATATTGTACGCGACTGCAATAGTATAGCGATAATTGATAAGTCGTTTATTGTAATGCATTTTATTATTTATTTTTTCCTCGTCTTGCACTATATATGATACCTTTTTTGACTCTGATCTGCAATTGTTTGCTGCTGATAAATACGTAAGTTAATAATATTCTTCTGTGTCTGAGTGTTCGCGTATAGTGCAAAGTCAATCCTCTGTATTTTTCTCGTCCCACTTTTGATCCTATCATTTTTTTCGTTTGCATTCAATCAGTAACTCTACTACTAGGTGTAGCAGTTGCTACGCATTGAAAATAAGAGGAAAAGAATATTCAAAGAAAAATATTTAATAACTGTAAGTTGTTATGAAATATACCTATAGAGGTCACTTTTATAATTAAATGCAGTCAGACACTTTTTAAAAAGCTTTAACCATTTTTCTGCCCTATACCTTGGTACCTCAATATTTACCATTAATAACAAATAATATTACAAAAAAAAAAAAAAAACTACATTAAATTTCGAGTTTTAGAGGGTTACTAACTCACCAGTTGGTAAAATTATGTCTTCCTATGCCTGAAAAATGTACCTTGGACGCCACTGTATATAATGATGAGAGAAAAGAATACCAAACCAAGTAGATATAATATAGACATTATTAAATAGTAAAACGCCTTATTGAAACAGATGATACAATAATATTCAATTTCTATTCACCAGTAAATATAATAATTAGGGCGTCTATTTTATGAATTTTGATAGTATTACCTACTTATCATTAAAAAAATTGCTGAGAGGAAGGGGTACCCCATCTCACAAATATGTCACGGTCTAGAACAATATATTTTAATAAAGTATTTTAAATTATAAAAATGTTGTAACACTGCGAAATTATTGGGATGGGTATCGTATTATTATTACATATCGCCAAAACTACAGTAAACATATACAGACAGTTGAGCGTTTTTAATATTAATTAAAATATAAACTTAATTTTATATTTTAAGTGAACTTAATAGTGTATAGGTACCATATTGATATAACTAGTTAAATACATCGAGTGAAATACTGCAGGTCATACTGGTTGGCGTAAATTGATAGTTATAGATAATTATATAGCTATTATAATAACTACATAGGTTTATTTATAAATAAAGAAATTTATAACTTTTTGTAATAAAACATATTTTATAGTTATTACAATAAATCTCATATCCCACCTATCTTCAATCGGTTTTCTCTCAAACAAGTGTTTGCGAACAGAATAATATTAATGATAAAATAATTTTCATTGACAATACGCATAGGTATACATAAATAACAGAAATTTATTCATGTCAGTCGTGGAGGGGTGGAGTGACAACATCCTTCGGAAGTGTCGTTCAGAAATCAAAAGATCTATTTTGATGATAGAAATGAATATTCTCCACCAGACACCAGAGATACACAAAAATACTGTATTATTATATTGTTTTATCAGAATTTCACAAAATAAAGCAACTAGAAAAAAGGTGACACAGTGTTCATAAAATACAGTAACGAAGTTATCGAAACAGTTTCGACTGAACAAAATATAATTTGGATTTAATATTAGTTACACGGGGTCAAATTTCGGTAAAATAAGGGTGATGTAGGCCGAGATTACGTCGGGACGATGGTATAAGAAAATATTTCTTTGAAGCCAGAGGAGAAAATTATATGGAGACCGGAATCGAAAGGAGGCAGCGATAAGAATAAAGAAGAATGGAAGAGGATTTGTGATTATATTTTGGCAAGTTGGTGTTGAAGACAAAAAAAAAGGTGATGTATATAGCGTTTTTTATATTTTTTATACCTATTATTTCAACACATTGATGCATATACTATATCGGTACCCGCCTAAAGTATTATATACGTATTTTAAAAAATAAGTTATTTATGTAAATTTTAAGTATGAGTTTTTCATAAAACTATATCTAGGTCTTATATAGATATTAATTTAATATATTATGGAGTGTAATAATTTATCAACGGTCTTGGAAAAGCGATATCGTGGTAATAAATAATAATAATTATACACACGAACACAGAGAATATACTGAATAATAATCATCATAATACATGCACACTTGGGACACAATAATATTACCATAATTGCTGTACTCGTGTAATGCGTTGAGATATGTTGTATATAGGGTGATTTTAAATTTCAAAAGTCTTTTGATTTAGAAACGTCATCTAAAATGATTTGTACATTTTATAATTTTTTATAATTATAATATATTAGATGGGTTTTGGGCGGTCGACTTTAGACATTTATAAGAACTTTAAGAATCTCTCGAGCATAGATAGTTTTGCATCAATTAATGCCATTCGAATACTAAAATGTATTGTAAAATGTCTTCATATTAAGTTTTAAGTATAAGTCCCCGTTTGAGTTTCTAAATTCCTAAAATCCCACTAATATATAGTAAAAAATTATAAAAAGTACAAATAATTTTAGATGACGTTTTTAAATCAATAAACTATTTTCGTATTATACATTTTTCTAGAATATCGATTACCTATGTGATAAAATGCAGGCTATAACATACATTTTGAATTGACCTATATCTATATATTAATATACGAGTTTGATAATTTTTCTAAGGGTGTATGTTTATCATATCGTGTACTCGTTGTATATTATATTATTATAATATTTTACATTATACAAAATAATTGTATATTGATTTAATGTTTATTGCGTTTACGACGCGTAATGTAATAATATAAAATGACATGCGATAAAGCAAAATTATTAATATGTTTGCAGCATATTATATTATTTTCTATTGTAATAAACCACGTCGAGCTGTTGACTCTGGTAAACGGATTAAGAGCGATTCGCCATCCGCTCGGTCGGCTAAATATTATGTGTTTTTGAAGTGACTACCATCGGGTCGAGTACGAACTCGTCAGTTGTACATAATATTATAATGTCACGATGATAATAATAATAACAATAATAATACTAATAATAATACTAATAATAATAATAATAATAATAATAACAATATTAATGGAGTCGGGGTTACGTGTTTTAACAATATAATATAATAATAATAATATTATACGACTCGATGCGAAACAATAAACGTCTTTTGACGGACAACGAAGTGCTGATCGTCACTGTAAAGTTAATAATAATAATATTAAATAATATTTTAGTACATTTACTGCTATGGACCAAACGAGTTTTGTTTCGGTTCGAGACGTAAATATATATTAAATATTTGTAATCAAATATAAATATATTAAATAGGTGTATAAACTACACGATATTATTATGATTATATCAGCTGTAGCTGACTTTAATAATAATGTATACATTATAAATCAATATGCTTTTGGTCGTTTTAGAACATATCGTTATCGTCTAAAAAGGTTGAATGTTACATAATATTGTGAGTTTGATCGGAACCGCACCAGAATTAAAATTAAAAGTAAATAGTGCTTGTTTTGTTATACCGATTTACACGGTTTTAACGAAAACAGGCGGCAGGATGTTAGACGAAATTAGATGTACAGTGAAACCTTCGAATAGCGGACACTCTGGGTCACCGACATTTCGTCCACTATTTAGAAGTGTTTGATATTCCGAGGGAGTACATTTTTGAAATGCATAAAGGGCTAATAATAATAATGTAAAAATTATATGATAATTTTAGTATGTATTGTTAAAATACATATATATTTATATAAATATATTTAACGAAAAAGAAATATGCATGAATTTAACAATGATATTAATTTAAAAAATGGATGACGTTTATGTTATTTTGACGCAAGTCTAAAATTTCAAATTTTTCACGAAGCGATAACGGCTTACGTTTTAACTCTTCGCATCAAAAAACCATCACTAACAAAATGCACGAAACATTGGCAATTAAGACATTGATAACTTCGTCATAAATCATAATGGTCGCAATCGTATCTTATCGTCCCATAACGAGTACCTCTATAATTCTATATACACTAGAGTAGCGGTTCTCAAATTATGGTACGCGTACCACTAGTGGTACGCAGAAGAGTATATGGTGATACGCGAAAGGCCCCACACAGTGGTACAGCAGAGAGTAAATAAATAAATATTTTTAATTGTGTTTGTTCGAAACGGTTAATACATGAGTATAAATATGTTCAATATGAATAAATTGAAAATAATACTACATATATTATTTACAATGAACAACGTACAATACGTATAACCTTAAATAAAAACGAAAATCAAAGCAGCAGTTTCGCGTTCATAGATATTGAAACTGCGTCGATGGCGGCGAAAACAGTTAGGTATTATATTTTATTATGTTTGCGGAAATAGAAAAAAAAAAACGGCGACGAATGGATTTTAAATCCAGCAGCAGTCGCGTCACAGCAATATATGTTTGATCCTTCACAAAGCGCACAGACAATGGAAATTCGATTTTTGTCCGCTTCGCTGCCGTGTTTACATTATTGAAGCGATTTTCATAATAATAATAATAATATAATATACAGAAACGTCTCGGAATACTCGACAACCCGAGCGAACGACGACGTAATCAACGCACACTGCACACTGCGAGAAATGTGCACGACGTCGAAAGATTTTGAATTAAAATACAAACATGTTCTATCCAATGCGTACGCCTCCGGGGCGGCTTAATCGAATTTAAAATTTCGCGTTTCGACGGGTTGTGCTGTGTAACGTTCTGGTTGAATGAAATGATATTGCACTCAACTGCGCACGAGGTGACGTAATTATAATAATGCGAATGCGCCGCATATAATATGTACGTATAGGAATCTATATATTGATTCTTCCGTTGTTGTTTTTTGGTCATCGTGTTCGTTGAAGACGACTAAAACAATAATTGTGGCTGATCCCAAACGAGGTGAGAATCTTACTTATCATTTTTTGTTTATTATGTGCGTATAAAACGGTTTTACAGAAAAGAGGGTTTTTCTCGCGGTGTTAATATTTCACTCGAATACGATTTCCTCCGCGTCGACACCGCTTATACTACGTACCTATATCGAATCAATAGATAAAAGTTGAAATAGTGATTTTTGGACAAATGTCCAGCAAAACCTTAAACTACCTACGGATTAAGATATCAAAGGAATCTCAGAAAATTGTTATGCACTTGATATTATTGCAACGTGATCGAGAAACCTTGTTACGATATTAGCTATCCAGGGAAGGTTTTCTATTCCTTACGGATAAGTTTTCCGTAGCTGGGGGGGTTGGAGCACTATGATGTGTTTATCAATAAAAGACACGTTTGGTTTTTATATCTAGAATAATTATTATATATTAAAAAGTAATTTACTGCTATTTAAGATGGCTGTTAATATGTACAGGTATCGGTGAGTTCGTTCCCGTTAGTCGTGTCTGTCGAACCGACTACATTATATATGGTGTGTGTTGGCGATAGGCCTTAAAATTATGCGCGTGTGTTAATATTATTGTATCGGTCAGCAGTTGATTGTACATAATGTAGAATTTATATATAATATACATAGGTGTCATGTAACATATTTATAATATTGTTACATTATCATATTGGATTCGTTGCGGAAGGATATCAAAGTGTCAATCAATTCTTTAATCGTTAGATCGTTATGATAATATCATACATTTTGTCAGTTTAAATTAATTTATTTCGTTTGCTTACTTAGTGGTCATCCGTCGTGGCATAAAGGTATGATATAGTATTTTACAATAGTGTAGGTTTACGCATTCCGATATTGTTAAAAAATATGATTACACGGCGTATTGGACAGGCAAATCGAGTACACTTACTCCAGCAGGTTGTGGGCGAATACGATTTTACAGGTACTAAATTATTATTTTTTATATATTTTTTATCATGATTATTTTTTTATACGTTTCAAATATAACAGTTTTAAGTACTATATGAACACCCGTCGCGAATATTGACCAAGGTACGTCCAGTTTTTCGAGTTTGTTTTCCTGGATTTTAAACTATAAAACAATATTATTATTGTTAAAATCTCACATTGTACACCACCGTATCTGACACAGATAGACAGAGATTCCTAAAATTTTTATGTTATGACCGATTTTGAACATTTTTTTTAAATTTTGCTACCCACATAATCTATGTCCTATGATCTTTTTTTTGCTCTTTTACTCGTTGATCAGTTATCAGTTGCTCATAACGAAAATAAAAAAAAAAATAGATAAATATTTTATTTTTAAATTCTTATAAGAGGATTTTCATAATTATTTATTAAGTAAAAAAAAAAATATGTATATAAAATATATCAAACATTTTTTTTAATACTATTTTTTCACAACACAAGTCTTTTCATAAATGTTCGAATTTTGTTGCGAACTAAAAATATATCTCCGTTTGTTCCTTGCAAATATAAATTAAGTTTGTTTTATTTTGAAAATATATTTGCCAAGTATGTAAGTTTTAAAATAAACTTCTTATAATGTAAAATTTTTACGTTATCATTTTTCTTGTCCAAAGAATACGTGACTTCTTCGCGAGATATCATAAAAAAATTTATTCATTTAAAAATTTAACGTGAACTACTAAAAGTAATATCACGATCTATAGTTTGGGGACCTCTGTACTATAATAATTTCTCCACATATCATGCAGAAATATTATCGAATAGGCACTGTAAATACATGTTTAATATCAATAATATTTAACACGTTCCCTGTCCAATGACCCATACGTGGTTCACGTTATTTCTTTGTGATCAATTCCATAGAAAGCTATATGCCATTAAAAAGCTTATTATTTCCCAAATCTAAATGAACTATCTGAGTAAACTTATTGTGAAGTCGAGAAAACAAATTAACATTATAAATATTGGTTGAAATGAACCACATATGAGCCATGAACTGTTAAATAAAATTTAACACGATCCATATGTGAGTCACAACACTTGTCACTCGAGAAAAAATATTGCTTGTGGACAGTGAACGTTATCATTTAATAATATTATAATAATACATCGCTGTAAAACCAATCTCGCTAGTGGCGTAATTACAATTTTTAATGGGAGGAGGCAAAAGTTTTGAACAGCTCATAAACTGAACCAAAAAAAAAAAAAAAAACAGAACGCATCGCTCTCAAGCTAACTTCCACTCATATTTTTACCACGATACAATTCCCATCTCACATGACTTTATACGCGTATGAGGTAAAATGAGCCTCATCGTTTAATAGGTAGCAAAAATGTGGAGGAGATAAAAAACTATGGTTTCTACCTCAGTGAAGCCATTTTATACTTTTATAGAGTTGTCAAACTTTGTAAATTACAACACAAAACGTGACTGGTAAACTTTATTGAAAAGATTCATAACTTTTAAATAAGTACCTTTTGTTATAGAAGTTTTTTCGAAATTATAGATAAATTTAAGAGTGATCATTTTGTTTTTAGAATTTTTATATTATAGTATCCATGTCTATATATTTGAGGTAAAAAAATATAAATATTAATTATTATCGTGTTAAAAGTGTTCTAGTGCTTATACACAATGTCATATTTCCTTAAAATTATAAAAAATATAATAACGTTATTTTATAAACAATTACCTCCTCCCCCTCCTCGAATGATGCCAATTAATCGCACCCCATGACAATAATGAATATAGGTAAAAATATCCGGATCAGTAATATCCGAGGAAAGCATATCCTGTTTAAAATATCCGCGGGTAAAATATCCGAACGAAAAAAAAAATCCCGTTTAAAATATCCGAACGGAAATAATATACGGGAGACGTATGGCATGCGCATGGATATACTATTATTATTACAAAACCTACTGTTTTCCGGATACCACGGGTACGCATAAGGTTTAGTTAGAAAACCATTATAGTAAAAATAAATTGTAATAATAATAAAACTCTAGGATGGATTGAGTCGCCGGTTTTCGAAAATAGTATTTCAATAAATTACCCATCTGTTTGGACATTAATAGAGAAAATGAGGTTAGAGATTGGAGTTGAGTTGAAAGTAGCACGAAGGGAAATCAGTAGTCACTTAAAAAAAAAAAATTTAAATTGTCCTATGCATTATTATTATTATTTTTTTAATATTTGTTATTATATACTCGCTGGCACTAGTATTGCATATTTTGATAAATTATATTTATAATTATAATTTTATATTTTATATTTCTTCTTCGGACATTTTTTCCGTCTATATTATATATTTTCCATTCGGAAAATTTTTCTTTAGACATTTTTTCTCGGGCATTCTTTCCATTTGGATATTTTTACCAGTTATCGACAGTAATAGTAATATGCTCATCAGAAATTACCTACACATTTATGCGTCGTAGGAGGCAGTCGTTTCGTAAATGATTTATACCGTTTTAATATAATAGTCGTATCGTATATAAACGCATTGCTGCACTGTGATCGATACAATGATAATAATATTATTATTGTGTGTCCGGCTATGCGACGATTTTTCGACGGTGTGGGCCATAAATCTCAGGAAAACGTCCGTATATTCTATATTGTGCAATAATTCATCGGCGTGCAGCATAAATGCAAATCGGTCGACCCGATTCGAGTGATGTATTGTGCTTTGTGCCGATCGCCAACAGCGGCGGCGGCATCGTTCGATTAACCGAACACGAAATGGGGTCGTCCCGTCAAACTTTTCCATTTCATTATATTATTATTATTATTATTATTATTATTATTATTATTACAGAATATAATATAATAATAATATGTAAATGTACATCGTATGTATAACGGTCAGATAATGTATATTATGACACACACACACACACACACACCGACGATTATAATACGAGAAGAATAACGTATGGGCTACGAGGAGAATAAAATAATAATACAATACTAATGCGTATATCATAATATTATAATACGTCGTAAACAGACGTTGTAGTTATCGAATCGAAAATTAAAATATTTATTTTATCGTTTCACAAAGCGCGTTTTTTATAAATTTATCATTTTTCGACACATTTGGAAAACGATAACGCTTTTTTAACACATTCGAGAATTACGGGATGAGACTACATGTATACATAGTATTTAAAATTGCATATCTCGAGTCCAATATATATCCCACTATAACCGATTTACTGATCTTTTGCGTAAATATTTAAATAGAAAAACTACCTCTACCAAATGTTGAATTTCAGGTTTAATCGAATATAAGAAGTATTTACTCTGTTAATTTAGTGTGGGTAAATACACAGGATGATTTGAAATGTATGTCACGGAAATAATTAGAGAGACAAATGCACGATACGAAAGTCTTTTGATTCAGAAAAATCTAAAATGATTTGTACATTCTATAATTTTTTACAATATTTTAGAGGAGTTTTGAGCAGTTGATTTAAGAAACTTATAAAATCTTTATATACCTCTCAAGCATATAGTTTTGCATTAATTAATATTGTTTGAGAACTAAAACGTACTAAAAAAATGTCTTCATATTAAATTTACAAAAAAAGTATAGGTTCCCATTTGAGTTTCTAATATTGACCCCTTAAGACCTTCCTAATATATTCCAAAAAATTATAAAATGTACAAATCATTTTAGATGATTGTAAATCAAAAAAACTTTAAAATATACACTTTTCTGTATTTTGAATATTTATGTTATAAAATGAATGCTGTAACATAAATTTTGAATCGCCCTGTATAGAAACGGTTGGAAAATCTCGAAAATTCCCTGTTTTTACACTCATTAATAGTAATTTTATGATGTTACTAAAAATAAATACTTTAAATGTTTGGCGTACCTACATTTTTTATAGTAGTGTTGAAATCTAGATCAAGCGTATATATTAATATATATTAATAGAATCTATTAAATTTAGCAAAATAATGTGTGTTATATTATTATGAGATGATATTTTATTGTTGTATAGACTTTAATGTTATTATGATAAAGGCATAATATGTATTCATAAATCGTATTTTATTTAAATTGTTTAAAAAAATATTAGGTTAGAAATGTAGTTACATATATCGGAATTGAATTTTTTTTTTTAAAACATTATTTAAGTCACGTCTTACATTGGTAATAGTACTCCACGTATACTCGAACAATTCAAACTGAATGTTCAATGATGTAAACGAAATTCAATCATAATCCCATCGTGGTTCAATTTTATCGCATGACATATGGTACAATGACTTCAATAGGTTCATCTGAATATATACAAGAAAAAACATAATAACCATATAAGTTAATATCACATAATACACTTGGAATATATTTTATACCACGTGCGTCTTGAAAGGCTTTCAAATACAAATAATATTTTCTCCATAAAATAGCGCTTTTTCATATGTTCGAATTATACATTTTGATGAACAAGCCTCGATTGCCATAGACAATACTCAATTTCTTTAATCGAACAGATGTAATGAAGGATGACTCGAAAAATTTTAATATTGTTATCGATGAAACTGTTAAAAATAAACGGTAAATCATTTGGAAAAGGCAAAATGCTAAATACTTAATGAAATCTTAAAAAGAAACACTTACCGACGTTTAAACTCAACCCTCAAACGTAAAGGAAATACCGTCCTTAAGAGACTAGGTATACATTTGTCACATCAGAATCATTCAAGGTTTCCTGATGGCCGAAGAGTACTCATTCAAATATCCCCCAAATATTCCAAATTTTTGGAACTGAGCTATCTGTTGAACATATAATCGCAGACCGCTTAAAATACAAACGAGACCGGTTTGGACACAGGATATACCTAAACCTTGACACCTCGCTTAGACCCAATCACCATCAAAACTTAGAATTAATTACCTTTCTCAAATACACTATAATTTGTATGATTTCCTAATTAAAAAATTTAAAATTGTCGTAACATAATTATATACAATATAATCATAAGGTAAAAATTACAGTGTGACTATAATGTCCTGTGTTACCAATTCTTATTTCAGATCAATAAAAAAGAACAATTATGCATTTATTAAGATTCTGATTTTCGGAATATTTAAGTAGTTTAAATTAAGACCATATTTTGAATTAATATTAGATGTTTTACGGCATTTAAAAGCTTCGTAGAAGGAACTCATATAAAACATACAATTTAAAAAGAAATGTACATATCTTATACTTCCCCGAATATAACTCAAAAAACCAGCTCTATTTACGTTTTATGTTTCACAATACACGAAAATATAATGTACAACCATTATTGTTAAAAGCATAGCCTATACACATTCTAAACCCATACATAATTTAAATAAAATTATACTAAAATATTCAGTAGACTATTGTTCTTAAAACATTAAGTATAATAATTCAGAAAATACACGTTTGCATTTAAATTGCATTACATCTAGGTACTTTACAATTTACTCAAAAAAGAAAGTCCTTAAATTTCTTAAAACCTATAAAGTGTTATAAACTTATAAACGTAGTCCTATTGTAGTGTCGTATAAAGACAATGATTGCACCTATTGATAAAACGAGAAAATAATATCTGAATTAAAAAAAAAAAAAAAAAACAATCGATTTGCTTGTAAACTACTATTTTTTTTAGTATTACGCACCTACAAAAATAGGTGATTTTTAAATCACTCTTTTTGATATTTCTATCTCTAAAGACTGTAGATTTTGAGTCTAATATAAATTGTGATTGAACAAGGTATATTTTTAATTATTTAAAAACTATTGAATCAAACTAATAAAATACGCGTAAACTGCACACTTTTTTTTTAAACAAAATGGACTTTAGCATTTTTGTCTAAACAGAGAGGAGCTTTGAGTAGTTGAATAAGTGTAACGATTTATAATCAATATGATTACTGTTTTAAATGTGTATGATAAAAATATTAATACGAATTTACTGAGGTTATTGAAACAAGAGTGCTTACGATATTATTTTATTATGCTTTGTTGAAGTCATCTATCCTTTCAGAGTAGTCATCACTACATTTTTTACTTCATAATCATAAGCAATAATAATATTAAATTAAAATATAAAAAACTTATCGGTACCGACAGATAAAGAAATTACTCGAATTTAATGTCAATGCGTGCAGTTAGTCGCTGTATTCCGATTTCTTTTTTAAGAGAAATGATTATTTAAACACGAAATAGTTTGACACGAATAATGGACTTAAATCATAATACCGATGATGTCGGAGAAACGTAATACTATATGAACTGTCTGATTTGCATTTATATTTACGGATAAACGCGTGCTCAAAGTTTAGTATCAGGTGCATCGCGAGTGTAATTGTTAAACCTATAACCATGGTTGAAAACTAGGTATAACATAGTCAAGAGGTAAAGCCGTAAAACTAATTTTTTAATTTCCAACAAAAGCTCGTGTAACATATATATATATATATATATACGTACGAATTCGTAAGCGCGTAATATAATTGCGTATACAGTCACTATAATTTAGAATTTATTTTGCTATATACACGATGATGTATATATATAATAATATTTTAATTAAAAAAAATAAATGTTAATTTTATTTAAATCACTTTGAAACTTAAAAAAAAAAAAAAAAAAAAAAAAAAAAAAACGAACCGACGAATGTATATATATTCTTTTATCCTACGATAATATTACGAGAACGAACATTTAAATGTCCTCTGAATCGTATTCGTGCGTTTGTTAATTTCTAATGTTTTCGCATTGTGTGTCGGAGACACGGCTGCACATTAATTAAATGTGTACAACGTAGAAACGTTGAGTTCAAGTAGTGTAACAAATTAGTTTTCGTTCAACTAAATAACTAGTTTTAACTTTAGTAAATCGTGATAATGAAGTATTACGCTCTTCAATACGTAATATGTATATATATATATGTACATGTTTATATATATATATATATAATTATATATATAGTATGTACGTACACGGTTCACCACTATACAGCACCAGTCGCCACAGGATAATGCGGCAGGGTCTTTGCCCAAGTCGAGTTAAATCCCATTAACGAAATCCGTTTTTTACGTTTTTTAAACACGCTGCACTGGCCGTCGGTGTTATAGAACAATGTTCGTCAATAAAACAGTACGATTTTAATCCAACGATAACGTGCGTCTATAATTTAATACCTGCACGTGCGATTTTTGTCACCAATATACATCGTTAATACAATACGTTACCCACAACTGGACACTCAAGAACTTATTTAGGTATAGGTAATCCGAAAATTCATGACCCCGATCGCGTTGAAGCCAAAATAAGAGAAGCCCAACGGCCGACTGCAGTAGCTTGATGCCGTGTTCCTTTTAAACAGTCGTAGTTTTTCGTATGTGTATCGCAATAATGGGCGTGACCTTTTTATAAGTCAAAACGGACAATAAATGTGTATATTTTTCGTGTCGATCACAGCAATAAATGTCCAAAAAAAAAAAATTAAATAAAGATGAGTGGTTGAACCTCATTACTTTTGTGGATTTGAAATTCGACTCCCCCCCCATCCCTCAAATAACTAGAATTTATCCGCTACTGCAGTAGAACGATCATATTAGCTAAAAATATTGTGTGGTGTATCATAATATATTGTAATGATGATATCATAATCAGAGCTCCGAAGTTGATGCATTTTGCATTTTTTTCTTTTTGGAACTTCTTAGACGATGCTTTCTCAGCTGAACACGTGTTTCAATAGCATTTGAATCTGAATAACTAATTTTTATTTTGCATTTTCTGAATTTTTTCTACGTTATAGGTCTTTTGTAAACATTTTTAGTCGCTTTTAATAATTTCCCACTGGTTCGAAGAAAAATAAGTTTAAATGGTGAAAGAAGCTTCAAGTGAGTGTTTTTCCCGATGACTTCAGTGCTGAATATTTGGTTCATTTCAAATAAAAACTGATAATATACGATAGGTAACGGTTAAGGATCCATCGGGCCGTATTGCTATATTAGTAATGCAGCGGTGTTCTATGACCGATTACATTATTTTTGTAAACACCTTTGAGTTTTTGCACAGAAAAGGGTTATTTCTATGATAAATAGGTCTCGGTGAGATTTTTTTTTTTTTTTTTTTGATGGGAGGGTGGTATTGCGGCGGAGTACGTGAACGTGGCGGCAGTGTCTATCATTCATATTATTTTCTCAAACGTCACCTGCGGACTTAACACCGATGACGCGCTTTAGAAACAACAGTAATAACTTTGAACAAACTAAAGAATTGTCTAATTCAATTTTTAATAACCGATCAATATAACATCGTGGTATCCATTATGCTTTATGATGTATAATATAATATTATTATTTAACGACAAAGTTAAACGTAGTATTATTGCGTTCACCGTTCAACCATTGTCATAGTTATGGACTTAACACCGACGAACTGTAGAAACAACAATAATAACTTTGAGCAAACCAAAGAATTTCCCAATTCAATTGTTAATAACGGATCAATATAACATAATATTATGGTAACCACTGCACTATAAGACGTATATAATAGTATTATTATTTAACGACAAAGTCAAACGCAGTAATATTGTTGTACTTGTCAATGTAATAGTTGTTGTATTTAATGTGTCGTCTACTATGACTACAAACTATTATTACTCAGCGTCGCTCCAACGCACTCTATTTATTTATTTTTTTTTTACTGATAATCTAATCGTGTTTTATAAGTTTTTTGTTGAGACAAAAAAGCGAGATGTATCCTATATTAAATCTATAAATCCTAAGCATATCTATATCTAACCCATCTCTACGCTGTCGCCGTACTCGATATAATTATATTGTAAAGGTTGATTATTTTGATGTAAAACATTCATTATATCGAAAAATATTGAATTAAAAAAAAAAAAAAAAATTATAAGGTTTCAAATCGATAAAAACAATTTTTTTTTTAAATGTTATTTTCATATTTTTTATCTTTATAATTGCTTAAGTTTTTTTCTTTTTAGATTGACAACATACAATTTTAATTTAATACTCCAGAGCAAAATATTTTTTAATATTTTTTGATACATAAAGATCGAATTTTAGATAATTAGTTTATGAGTTATAAATAATTAAAGTATAGACAAGCTGAGTAGTGAATCAAAATTTTGCGGGATAACCGCGTTCCATTCCACTCCTCTCATTTATACATTAAATACTTAGAACTCATAAACTGCTAGTTTGAAATTTGATATTATTGTATCGAAATATTCGGAAAAATATTTTGCTTTAAAATATGAAATTAAAAATGTATGTCGTTTTTAAAAGTAAAAAATGTGAAAAAATAATAATTTTTTAAAAAAAAAAAAATGTTGTTTTGTAACAACTCGAAACCATGTAAAAAATTTTTTCAATACATAATAATAAGTGTTTTACGTTTAACGGTCCACTAAAATTATAAAAACTGTGGGATTGGATCCAACCATATCCAAGGATATGATTGATCATCGACGATGACTGAAACTGCACCGAAGTTGTACAAATCTGCAGCTGCAGCTCGACGATTGAAAAATAAGATAACAGGTATAGGAGGTACTTATAAATTATTTTTTTTTTGACGTCGTCATCGTAAACAATTTCTGGGCAGCGGCTGGGCCGCCATTATGTCATATACGCTCGCGCGCGTGTATATAGACATTTTTGGGCGACAGCGCAGAAAAACGCCGTGATAAATTGGCTTGTTAAAGAAAGTTTAGACCGTTCAGCGAGCACGTTGCAAACGGAGAAGTAATGAGAGACGGTAGGACGGCCGAGGCGTACTCTGCCACACACCGGTGCAGTGCAGTTTAACTCTCTCTCTCTCTTTCACACACACTTTCTTTCTTCCCCCTCTATCTCTATCCATCTATCTAGCTCTATATATCCACACCTCTTTCCCTTTGTCTTTATCTATATACAAGGTGATTCACCAAACATGGTCACCCCAATTTTTATTATTTTATAATGAATTTATTCAAACTCTGATTTTCGGAATTTTTAAATACACTTTAAAACCATATTTCCAGATTCTTGAGATTTTTCGTAGAATTTGAGGAGTGTGACGATACAAACTTCTGTTTCTCAAATGAGAATCCCCTTTTTTACTATAAATATTCAGTGTTTATATGTTTTTGAAAGTTTTGATCTATTTAATTCAAAATTCTAATGAGTAGTTTTTCTGTTATTAAAATATTTATACTAATAGAATAATAGTCCTTAAATATGGTATTACAAAAATATAAAACACACGAAATATTGGATTAAATTAATTTAGATCACATTTATAAATTATAAATATTGTTAGATTACTAACATTTTCGAATTTTATAGTCCCTAAATGTTTCAAACCCATTATTGTGGGACATGTTATCCTTGGTACACAAAATTAAATAACTCAAAAACTATTCGTTCGAACTTTGATTTTGGTACGTTAAGGTTTTTAGAAAAAATTTCCGCTTGATAATTATTTATCCTCGAAAAGAGGGTTGTCGTTTGAAAAACAGAAGTTTGACATAACCTCCACAAAACACTATCTCCGAGTAGTAGAAAAAAATCACAATAATTTGAAAATAATATACTATGCTCTTCGAGTAGGCGTATTTAAAACTTTCAAAAATCAGAATTTGAAAAAATCGATTATTAAATCAAAAAAAAAAAAAAAAACGGGGGCGAACACACTCGTTGAATCACTCTGTATAGGATGTAGCTTGTGTACCTACGTCGGCGACGAGTGCGTTTAAGTACATATTTATACGACGAAGACGTCCGTCCACCTCTTTCTACGTGCACACACGCCACACCGGTGCAGGTGGGATCTATCCCGCAGAGTGAGTTGGATTGCCGCGGTGGACCGAACACGACTTCGGTCTGAGTGGGGTGGGGGGGGGGAGGGACACACGTGTCCAACATTCGACCTACCCTTACCGCGGTATACTCACACGTTTATATATATATATATATATCGTGATTGAATGACCGTCGGCGCGCTGCGAGACGCCGCAAAGGCCTGGCGGGTTGGAAGGGTCGGAAAATATAATATTGCGTTCGGAGTAGTTAGGTACTGTGCAGTAGTTTCATTTTTCATATTTTCTCGAAAATTTTTTTTCTCCGACAGTGTTCTCACATGGTCGCGATCATTGCAGATGTTAATTTGATACATTTTTTTTTTTTTTTTGTCGGAAACATTATATTTAATTGAAAAATAATACGATCGGTTACAACTGGCGGAAACCTGCAGGATTATTGTTTACGATGTGGCAAAACAAATATTTATGATAATTTAATTTATGACGTAGAAATTGCAAATAACAATTATGTTATCATACTCATTTTATTCTCAATAACGTTTTTACAACGGCGAATATTGTGTTCTGTAGTGGTTTTTTTACGCAAAAAAATTAAATCTTGGAATACTTTATGCACTCGATGAAAACATTATTTGTTCATTCGAGCTCTCGATGTTCTACAAGAAAAATAAACATATAATTAATTAGATAAATAAAAATTTATCCGTTTTGAGATTATTTGCAAAAGGCCTAACCGCAGCAAGTCCGGTATCTATACTTATAAAATTTGCGAGTAATATATTGTCTAAATGGTAAAAATCAGCTAAACATTTTGCGAAATGGGGTAAAATGCAAGAGTAATTTTAACCGGTTAAATTTCGCACAAACAATATCGTGAAATTCGTGTAACCATTGGATACAAGTGTAAAACAACATTTTTTGTCATTTTTAAATATTTGATTTACATTGATACAATAGAAATTGCAGCAAAAAAAATATTTTTTTAGGCTTTTACTTTTATAGAGATTTTGTTGTCACTATATCACTTCAATGTTTTATTGAAATTAAACGAAATAAATCGTCAAGTATAATAACATTTATTTAGATCTATTATTACGTTATTATATATATATATATTATATCCATTACCACGTACCAGAACAATAATAAATTACATTTTTAATAATTATAAAAATGTATAATATGCGCAAATCGTTTTTCTTTTATTATTTGACTGACACGATATTATAATAAATCACAATTATCACTTTGGTTCAAAACACTAATTAAAAATAAAAAAAAAACTTTTAAATATTGTTTGTTGGATATAAAATAGCCACAATAGCGGTAGTCAAATGGTTTTTTTTTCACAAAACCACTATATACGTTTTTATTCCATTTGTAATTTCTATAATAAATAATTATAATATAAATATCATTTAATTAATCTATTTTGTTATGTAAAAAAAAGTCATTGTCCATAAGTTAATAGTTTTTTTTTCAGAATACTTTACACTTTGAAATTAAAAGTCATGAAATTATTTTCTTTAGAATTATACTAAATAAGTACTAATAGAAAAACATAATATTATTGTCAACAATTTTCTTTTTTACAATTTAAGAACTTGTGCAATATTAAATATCATACAATTAACACTTATTTAAAATAATTTTTGTACAAATTACATTAAAATGATTTAATACATCTCTTATTTATACATTATATTTTGTGTTTTATATCATATACATTCAAAATGTAAAATTTAATTAAAAATCTTAATTATTTTTATCAGGTATGGAAATACAAGTTTAATATCTTTAAAACAATATATTCAACACTTGTACCGTATAGCGTTTATAATAAAAATTATAGTCTATTAGTGTTATTTAAATTATTTCGAACAAACGAAACAGCAGAGTTTGGTTAATGCTTATTATGTGCACCGTACGTAATATTATATGAAATCAGCTGATTACATTATATTTGTTAATTGAATAAGTAATAATATTGTTATATCTTTGAAGTAAACCACATTCATGATGTATCCATTAGTTTAATAAATTATTAATATGTCTATAAATTATGACTGAAACCCATGATACGAAGTTATCGTACCGTAGATGGATATATAGCACGTATGAACAACAAAAAACCTATGTTCAATATAAGTTCATGAATTTGTTATCGTTTCATGATGTTCGTTCAATAATCCATCTCGTTTCGTTTGCCCAGAGTTAAAACAATTGAATCTCTGCGCTGCCGCAGTTGCTATATTAAGCAATTACTTATCTTTGTTATTTGCCGTCATAATATTTGCCAAGAAACCTAAATCTCCACCGTCGTCTTTAACAATTTAACAATTGAATTAAATAATATATATATATATATGTTGAGTCGTTTGTGTGTTTAATGTTTACATGTGCATAAATATTGATAATTAATTTACTTCAATAATTTATCGCAATGCGTAGGTAATAGTTTTTATCAGAATCGCAAAATATTATTAATAACGAAGTAATGTTGTAGAAATTTGAAATTTAATTTTTATAAAAGAATATTTTACTCATCGTATATAACGACTATTGATATAAAAATCGGTACTAATAATATGGTTATACGAGTGGAGAAGAAAGAAATTAATTTTCCAGTGAAGTAAAATGGACGGCCGAACGTAAAAAAAAAGTTTAATTCTAACGCGTTAACAATTAGCAGACCATATCCGATGGTCCCGGTATACGGTTACATTATGTACGAAAAAGACCCAACAAAATGCTCAGCCTGTGGAGTATAATATTTATTATTAATCATCAAGCAACTCCTCGTTGAATGCTGACAAACAGTAACTGCCAGAAACTAAAACAACCATATTCATTCGAGTTCCTCATCCATCGATCGACTAAGTCATGATGAAATTAGGATGATTCAAGTATAGAAACAAAAAGCGTTCGAGAAATATTATTAGTATTGATAATGCTTTATAGTAAAATATAAATTTTACGGTACCGTCATATTCGGTAATTCTGGTGCACGCCAGTCATTGAGGGCAATCGGTGTATACTAATTCCGTAATTGACGGATAAGTTTCGTCAATGTCATTTATAGGTATTTTCTAAGCTGGTCTTCGTCGATAAGTCACCTCGATTTATCTCATTATTACCTCTTTTCTCCAATAAAATAATCATTCACACTTTTCAGACGTATTGCAGTATCGTTGTGTTAAGTGCGTGACCTTTGTAATTGCAGTTTACTCAGTTAATCGATAACAAAAAAAGTACTTATTGCTCATGAGAAATCTTCTGACTATGGCATAGACCTAGGCACGTTATTTATTTATAGTACTATTAAATATTGAAAAATGTGTAATGATTGTTTAATCTTTTCAATTACTTAGTTAATCAATAATATGAAAATATAAACTTAGTGCTTGTGAGGAATCAGCGAAATGTTTAGAAAAATAGACTAAACAAATGATAAAACGTTAAATAAGAAACTAAAAGTTATAAATTTATAAAGACTTCTGTTTGAATATCGATCCCTGATGTTGGTAAGGCTTGAGGAGCACCATGAAATTTATTGGCAGTTGTCACCGATGTTCAAGCTGACTTGTACGAATTATGTAAGCGATTCAATTTAAAAATAGAAAAATACAGATATAATATGTTATTTATAAATAAATTTTAAATTTTAGATACAGAAAACTGACGGAATAAATAGTTCTATCTAACAAAAACTTTCTTGATTTGAAATGGACGATAAATTCAACGAAAGAAGTGGAAATTTCTCTTCGAAAGATTGCTGGGCTTAACAGTATATCTGGGAATATCAAAGACGTCATTGTGAAACAAAATGTCAAAATAATCGATGTGCCTGTCAAACAGTTAAAAAATTATGTGATTCTAAGTGCCATAGTAATTTATCTTGTAAATAAAATACTATATTGTCATGGTAATAATATACGGTTTTGCCGATTTAAGTTATATTTTCATAAATAAATAAAATATTACCCACATTGACTATTAATTGTAAGCATTTTATATATTGCCTAGCTAGGAATTGCCTAACTCAATTAGCCACCGTCAATATTAATTAATCACAACAACTAATAAATGGCTGATTCCCGACATCGACGGTAACATACTCATAATATATTATAACATTCAAAACTGTCATTAATATTTTTGTAATCTTATTATTATTATTATTTTTTTTTTTTATTAAGATTTTAACTTAAAAACTATTATATCTCGATACTTAACGCATAACACATAATAAAATTGACATACACAAGAAAGGGCATCAATAAAGACCTCACGTCTAAAAGTAGGCGATGGAAATTACAGTACGTCTCTCCACAGTTGGAAAAAGAGGGCAATACGAGCTGTTGATAAGTCCCAATCTATATGAGCGGTATGGCAAAAGGTTGTGCCCAGTGCGTAGTCTTATGTATTTGGTTATATTTGTAGTGTTTATACATAAACGTTAATATGTTACTCGCCGTATGAGTAGATTAAATAATTAACTCGACGCAGAGAGGCTTATTTTAAAATAGTAATAACAATAACAATAATAATAGTGTTAACTGTGTTTTTTTATTGTTTCACGAGTTAAACAATTCTATTAGTATAATATATACGCCCAAATGTAAAATCAATAATGTATGCTTTTGCTATTATAGCATTTACCGATTCGTTTAGATAATAATAATATATTTAGCAACGACAAATTGGTTTATCTAAACATTTGATATGCGAATGTATTTTTTCGCCGATTGGAATATTAATAAAACAAATAAGCACGCCGGCGAGAGCTTGGCGAATATCGCCGAAATAAAAACACGATAAAAACATTATTCAGTTAATATTTTTTTTTTTTTTTTTTTTTACAGAAAGACTAACACGTCGTAGTGAACGGGAAAAAAACATAACACAATATATAAACACTGTAAATATGACAGAAGTTTGTATAAATATCGATACACACTGGCGCGTAATACTGCAGTTCAACGTTTCTATGGTCTCATACACACAATATTACTGTGCGATGTGTGCACTTTGCAAACACCAACGGTCAATACGTTTTGGTTCGATGTGAAATATTATCGTCGCGGACAGGGGCGAAAACGCGCGTTATACTGTAATATATTAAAATATTATTAATTCGATCGAGTTTTTACGACACACGCGGTCGCTCGATTGGTGACAAATGTCCGATCGGCCGGGCCGGGTGGCGTTGCGTTATATTTTTTTTTCCCGTTCCATTCGAACGCCATGGCGAGCTTTTCGACCGTCTACACGTCATATACGATACATTATTATTATTGTTATTGTTATAACTACAATTATAGTCGTGACGACGACATCTGGCGCGCCCCCGGGAACACACGCGCGTCTCGAACGATATCAATTCAAATTCACACACGACGCCCGCAAATTTTCATATTATATTAAACGTAAAACATTATTATTGGTAACGTTGTTATTATTATTACTGTTGTTGCAGTGTTCGGACTGTCGTCGCAGCGGTTCCTGCGTACCTGCGAAACGGCTGCAAACCCGCCGCGCGCAGCTGTACCGAAATTGCCTATTCGGAGCGCCGTGTCAACGCCGGCGGCGGGCCGGTCGTTTTCGGCTAATTTCCAGGACCGTTTTGCGCGCAGTGTGCGCTCGCCAACGTGCGTTTTATGGTTTCGTATGGGGCTGGCGGGGTGGTGGAGGGGGGAGGGGACGATGACCTGGCCAACGACCATCCGACCGATTTAAAGGGTATACACGACAGCACTGCGTGTTGGTGGTGGCGGTAGTCGAGGTGGAGGTAGGTAGCGGTAAGTATTTACGGTATGATACGATAGTATAGTGTATAGTAATATATATTTTAGTGGTGCTTAATGGCGGGGACGTGGGGGAAAAAACAGAACGGACATCAACACCCGGGTTCTCCGAAATTCATAATAAATATTCATCCCCAGACCTCTCACGAACAGTGTAACAACCACCGCACAACAGCGTTAAAAAAAATAATCCCCGAGCACATGGTCGCCGTATTTATTCGCGTAGGCGGTATACGGCGGATCGTGTGTGAAAAAAGTAACCTAATTCACCGCTTCGCCCCCAACACATTATTATTATTTCCATACGCTAACACAGTGTTTCCCAACTGGGTAGGAACCCTGAGGTTCCGTGATGATCCGGCATCAAGCGTTCAGCGAGGAATTCGAGAAAAAATAAATCGGTAAATAATGACGTTTGACAGCTACGGACGAGAGCTCTTATCCCTCTCCTTCTCTGAGATGACGAGAGATAGATTTTGAATACATTTTAAGCTCTACATGTTAATAATATTATAATAGTCGTTGACGAAATAAAACTTTAAAACCGTCCTCGTTGTTATTTTTGTCGATTATAATGACGCTTGCGTTTTGCGAGTTACTATAATATGATTATTGAGAAAAAAACGAGTGTTCCGCGAGTTAAATGAGTTGGGAAACACTGTGCGGTAACCTACGAGATGAACTACTCTTCTTTGAACTTTTCGACGAATTGAGCGACGTTTAACATCAATTTAGATAAATACAATTAAGTTGATCTCTAATAATTATCTCTCACATTGATAAATTTATTGTTGTATTTTATTTTATTATATGAATTTAGTTTAATTTACTCTAATATAATAATATTATTATAAAATAAATATAAAAAAATACTAATACATATATTTTTTTTAGCTGACAACTTACTGCGAACATTATAATACTTAATTCAGCGCGTGGTTTATTATTGACAAATGTTTTTATTCATTGTATTTTAATATATTGATATAGTGTAGTAGATATGTATAATAGTATATTTATGGATGAAACTATTCAATTTATATGGAAATTCGATCGGTACGCCGAGACAAAATAATTATTATTCTAGTCTCGTTATATACATTTAATAAAGTAAATATCAAAATCGCACAAGAATATTAGACACAAACACGGGCTTTATAATATATTTTCGAAATTTAAGTTATTTTTTATAAAAAATAATTTAATAAAATAAATAAACTATCCAAATAAAATGATGAATTCATCTTAATCTATTATTTAGATAAAAATAAGAATCTTAATATATCTGTTTATTCTTTAATAATTCATAATAATGCGAGCATTCCATACGACTATAATATACCTCTATAGGTACTGCATTATAAAATTGTTATACCTTAAGGCTTGCACGGCAGAATAATTTATTGTTTATACTAGCGATTCCCATCCTTTTGAGACTATTACCCATAAATGAGGTTAGATATTAGCAAATACTCCTCTCCCCCTAAAAAAAGCCGAGTTAAAAAAACAAAAACAAAATATACATTATACTATATATATCCCGCAGATAATTGGGAGAGTACAGTGTATAAATATTATTTGAAGGTAATACAATAATAACAATAATTATAATAATACGTATAAAGTACATCAAATAAAAAAAAATATTAGGCTATAGTCTTTATCCCTCAAAAAATCCTGTTTTACCTCTTTGTGGTGGGAGTGGGGGTGGGGGGGATTACCCTCAGGTTTGGGAACTCTGGTTTAAACGGAACACTTTGGCATTTTATACTGCGCTAGAACAATAACTGTTTTGGCGACCTTTTTGAAAAACATAATATTATCCTCTCCGACATCGATGCTCATACCGTAATTGATCAAATACTAAATCAATGGCTAAGAGGCCAAAAGTTAGACTAAATTTTATAGAAGAACAGTTTTTATATTTTTTATACCAAATATTTTATTGTAATTTTTTGTTTTTCAGCATTACAATTAATGATTTACTTGTAAAATATTTCATTGATTACATAAATGGCTACTTTTAAGCCTTTAAATTTTTTTGAACGCAACTATAATGTCTCTTTTAAATTTAAATAGGTTATAAATGACAACTGTTATAATATATTTTTACAGTGGACATACAATGTTTTGATGGACATATTAAAAATTATTGTTAATTCAATAGAAATTTAAATTAATTGACCTAGTTTTTTAGCGTTTTAGGCAAAAGTAACATGTCCAGACTTGCTATATTTTTCCGCTTAATATTTAGATCGCGATAAACTGTTTTTTGTAAGTCTCATTAATTTAGGACTTGTTATAATTGTGCACTAAAAAGCCCATCTCGCGTTAAAAGCATAAAAAATCAAAGTATTAAAAAAAACATGTTTTAATTATAATATTGACTTGTAATATTTTGCCAAATGAAAAAGACGACACAAATCAACTCAATGGACTTGAAAAATTAATTTTGAGAAAAATTTGACACACGACTTTTGGCCTCTTATCCATCGATATCATTATATTCTATATAGATGGGTCGGTCGAGACTTTTTTATAATATTTTTCGTTCGTATACGTTTAAGATTTCGAGTTTTTTTTTTTTATTAGGAACGTCCGTTCAAGTCTATACACCAGCTACCTATAGTTGATATTATAATATTGTACGAATGTACGCGTATTTCAATTGTCGTTTGTCAACTGCACACCGCAGATGCGAAACTGTAAAAAATATTATCCTTTCCATCTGCACCGCGATGACTAAAAACGAGTTTGTTTTCGCGAGTTTCACGTTTGTCAGCTCCGTTCGGCGTTTGACGTATCGTTCTGTCGTTCGTCTATCGTCGTCGTTCGTCATTTGTCACGTTCCCTCTCACGTATAGTGTGCCCTGGCTCATTAAAGTATCAAAAAAAAGCACGTTTTATTTAGGATATTGGCTTGTAATGTTTTGCCAAATGAAAAAGACGACCCAAATCGACCCAACGGACTTATAAAACGATTTCGAGAAAAATTGTACGTATAACTTTTGGCCTCTTAACCATCGATGTCATTATATTCTACGGATAGGTCGGCCGATACCGTATTATTATATTTCTTCCCGTCCGTATACGTTTGAGATTTCGAGTTTTTTGTTCGGAGCTTCCGTTCAAGTTTACACAACAGTTACCTATAATCGATATTATTATAATGTTGTACGAGTATCCGCGTATTTCGACCGTCGTTTGTCTCAATATGTGAGACTGCAAAAAATATTATTATCATTTTCGTCTGTACCGCGATGGGCAAAAACGCGACGTTTGTTTTCGCCAGTTTCGCGTTTGTTAGCTCCGTTCGGAGGCGTTTGACGTATCATTCTGTCGTTCGTCATTTATCACTTTCCCGCGCGTATAGTGCTCACGTCTCCTCTCCGTATCGCGGGCGTCGCCGTCGCGGTGGGAATTCGACGAGAATAGCAGGAAACACAGTGTTGGTGGGGGGGGGGGGGGGGGGGGGGGGGGGGATTCGTACAATTTGTACGCTTCGTCTTATTCGACGTGACGTGTACCCGCGAGTAAATACCCACCTACGTACCACTCAGGTATGTATTACAACCACGGCGGAGGTGTCGAGATTGCGGAAAACTGGTCGACGACGACGACCGTTGTCAGCTCAGTCAACTGTCTACCGCCACCCACTACCCACCCCTTCGTTTCCGCGATAAATCGTCACTCGTATATCTCATACGAATCGGGTTGAAACACGCGTCATGTGGGCGGCATTTTGGGTATTGCAATAACATATTTTGCGCCGATGACTACAAATTATACGCACTGACACACGATTTCGTGGAAATAATCGAAATACATTTTTTTTTTTTTTTTTTTTTGTTTTACACTCGTGCATTTACGACATTGCGTAGTTATAATTTTATAAGTGGAAATTCACGCATAATTGAGTTACGAAAAAATATTGAAAAAAAATTACACTCGATGCTTGTTCGGTGAAATTTAAACTTTGACATTTCAAAGACGGGCGGGTAATTGTGGGGAAAAAACGTTAAATATACTTATTAACGGACACCGATATCCTTGAAACATGAAAAATCTACTTGAAATGAAATGTTTTATTGGAATTAGGTATCTGCACTTTAAGGCATTTTTCTTTATTATACTTATGATACTTTACCAAATCCAATTTCTTTATAAGTGTTAATTCTTTAATTAAGAATTCTTAAAACATATCTTACTAGTGTCTATTTTTATTTAAATAATTATATTTATAACAATAGCATCTTACCAACTTTTATAATATCAATTTTATTAGAACAAATAATCACCTTATACAGATCAAATTTTCTTGAAAGTTTGCAAAAGTCTGAAAAAAGTAGTTCCACTTTGAAGTAAATAAATTTAAAAAAATAACTCATGGAAAAATAGACATATACATTTCACTAAATAGATATGACATAAATATATAATATAAATATTTTTATGTTACACACTAAACAGGAAATTTCCCACTGCTTAAATTGTTACTTTTTCGTTCGGTTTTGGGAAAAAAAGATTTTTAATTTTGAATGTTGTTTCTGATAGCAAATTAGATCCAGTTGTTACATTGACGGGGAAAAGTACAAAATTCTCAGTACTTTTCAAAATCATTCGTAAACATTGAATTTTTTATTTAAAAACGAATAACAATAGAGTTTTTAAATTTTTAACAAATATGTGTATTCAGTTTAGCATTTACTAGACATCATATAATTTTCCTAATATTTTACCTTTTTTGGTTCTATTTAAAAGTATTTTGATTTTTTAGTCGATTTTAATGATTTATCATTGTAATAATATTTAACACACAAATCACAGTGAATTACTCAATGACGAGGTACACTCGACGCTTACTGCACGGCAGAGCGGCTATCTCTTTTTTTTTTATATGCGTTTCAAGTCTATATTTTGATGAAATATAATCATTTAAATGTTATTTTGTTACAAAAATATTATTTTCAGAGACTGCAATGTTTTTGCTATTACCTATGTATATTATTATTTAATTTACAGTGTAAGGTTTACACAGTTTAATTTCCAAAATATTTAGATAAATTTCAAGTTACTTATTTATACCTTTGTTTATGTGAAACGCAGGCATTGTTCGTCTGGCCCACCCGCTACCCAGCGATTTCCGGGAGCTCAAGAGTATTTTTTAATATTGAAGGTTCCCATTGCCAAATGAGAATATTTAATCATTTAGAGTTGTGAGTGAAATTTTCAAAATTCTTTTTGAATTAACCACAACGTCTGGTTTGTCCAACACATTGTGCACAGAATTCAAATATGTTTTTATACGTACTCCGTGTACACAAGTAATGTATCGACGAGTATTTAAAAACTAAACATTGATTTCCGATAAGCCATCAATCATAATAAAATAAGATCTATAGATCCTTTATTTTGTTGTTTCTTGAAAAGCCACCATTCAACTTATAAACAAAGATGGCATTAATCTATGTTAAGATCCTCCACTTTCCAGTAATAAATTTTAAAACTACATATTTTATAATATAATAATTTATATTTATTGAATTTTTTTTCTATTTTATGTATACAAATTGTAAAAAAAATATGTAAAACTTGTTGGTTATAATTTTTACTTTTTTAAATAAGTATATTTACAAACAGTTTTAAAGTAATAAATTATTTTTTAACTAAAAATAAAATTATTTTATTGCGATTAAAGGGAAGTTCATTTTTTTTAAAAGTTTGCATGTGGTCCGGATACATTAAAAATTACTGCTCCAAGGGCCAAATTATGAGCTAGACTAACATTGAATGCAGGTTTAAACTTATAAGTTCAAAACAGACAACAATATTATATGAAATAATATTAACACTTTATTATTGTATAGTATTTGTTTTTGGCCAAAAATTAGTTCAATATCTACCTTATTAGGAAAACAAATGACTATAATAGCAATATAAATATGTGTAATAAAATATTCTTTTCGTCCGGAAGAATATAACGTTGACAAGTTTCCGGCTAAATCATTATATACGAGAGAAATTCATTTGGCTAGGCTTTAAACGTTCTATTCTCGGCAGGGTTCACTAGATGCGATGCAGACTGTACAAAGTTAGAAGTTTTAATTGTGTTTTGTAGGACGAGTATTTACATAAAACGGCCAAAGTTCAGCACGAATATTTTTACAACAAATTTAGAAGTGTACTATTTGATTAGTTTTTTATACGACAAAAAAGCTTGTGTTCCGTAATGTGTTCAGATGTGCAGAAAATTCACAACGAATATTCTCGAGTGCACGTTATTTTAAGAACAAATAAATAGTTCGTAAAATATGCATTAAAAATATAAACATTGTTTGTCTTGTTAGTGAAATTATTATATTATACTACGGCAGTATAAAAAAGTCGTATTGATTATGAGTTAAAAACATAGATAAAATATTATAAAGACTTTTTTTCTCGTAACGTTTTATTACAGTTTAAGACGGAGATGGAACTTTTACTATAAAGGTTAATTTTTCATTTTTATAAACTAATATAATATATTTATTGTTCAGTGTAATGCGCATTATACCTACCGCGAGCGGTATACTTAAAAAAAAAAAAAAAAATAATAACCATTCTGTTTAAGAAAATACTAACAGTTTTAGACTTTAAGTGTTCCGCATTATTTAAAGTTTTCATATTATTTCAACTTTAAATGTTGTTTTTATTTTTCTGTTAATGAAAAATATCTTAAAACATTTTCTTTCTCATTTCTACAGTTGCGTTTCGTGCCATATTTATACCATTCTTGTATATATTACGTGATTAAGTATGATAATTTTTTATGTAATGTAACACAGAGATAAAACGCAAATCTTCCATAGTCATTTAATTATGCTGAAGGAAAGACGATAAAAATATTATTCTGTGGTATTGTATCGGTGACCTAATTTTATCGTAACTTTGATTGAAAAATTATTGTTTAGTGAAAACCTTCCTCTCGTAATATTCTTCTCGTTTGAACGATCTATATTATTCTGGGTACACAATTAATACATTTAAATATCAAACATTAATAATGTATACAAGTGAAACTCGTTTAATATTGGTATGTAATGTATAATTTACAAAAAAAAATTATGTTAAATCAAAAGATTTTTTACTACCAATTTTTGTATTTGACATTAAATAAGTAAGATGTTAGGTAAGATATACACGAAACGGCGAGAAAAAAAATACTAATAAATATTCTCGGAAGTGTCTTTAAGGATTATTTCGTTAACAACTTTCTTCGATTAGTTTAATTATTTATTGAAAAAATTGATTCAATATTCTTATAATGATTTATGTTAAAATGTGTTTATTGTTATAATGTAATAATGTCGTAACTTTGTTATACTTTACTAAAACTATTAATTCCAAGACAAAAAAAAAAAAATCTCAAAACTTTTAAATGGACTGTGGGATGTTTAAATTGAAAACAAATAATACATACATACGGGTATTTAACTACGATTTTCAATGGTTAAAAATAATAACAAGTGTAAAAATGAAATAACTTGAAAAACTTTGAAAAACGAAGTGCTCATTAAACATTGTTATAGAGTAAAATATCTTCTTTTCAATTTATTTATTCGTTTATTCTTAGTTAATAATATTTAAATATGTCTATATCAACGAAAATATTAACCTGTACTTATAGTCAATAATCGAATTAGTTCATGATTATTGATATTATTTTTGTAGCATAGATTTCTATGTCGACAAGCAAATTATTTTTAATACTATTATTAGAATTTTTTTTTTTTAATTGCTGTCGTTGACGTAAACGGATATAATCGTGTTAGGTTTTCATTTTTATGAACGCACGTAGATGCAGCAAACGTTTTTGCTAGGTACGCAAAAATATAATTTGAAGTAGAATAAAAATTGAATTTTCCCATTAAAAACATTAAATATGATACTGCGGTAAATCCAAAATGGATTAACGAACAATGTTTTAGAGTACTTTAGTTTTTAATATTGCGCTTTGATGTTTTCGAAAAAATTGCATTTCAATATTTAATATCAAACCGTTATATTATAATAGGTATCATAAAATATTATTACGAATTCGATACGTTAACCAATTTAAAAGAAAATAGATTATTGCTTTCTATATTGTTGTTCTCTCGAATATATCAACATACGACGTGGGCACGTCATACGTTTTTAATTTCTAAATAATATTCTATACAATATTATATTATATAATTAAGGTTTAAATTTTGTAGCACTACGAATATTAAAATACACGCTATAATATGACCAAAAAGGTCTTAATATATCCTCTATTATATCCCCTAAAAACATTAAAAATCAAAATTTATATTAAATTTATATTATTTTTTACTGAGAATTTATATCTTTTGAATTAATATCTATAATATAATCTTAAGGATAAATACATTTACAAAAAACCTAAAACGATATTTTTCTGTTAACATTTTAAAAAAAATTTATATGACATACTTATGTTATACCTTATATGTTATACTTCGAATAAAGATATCGTTTGTAATAAGGGAATTTTTCTTATGGATTCACATAAATGAATACTATTTTTATATTATATATTTATTAATACTATTTTTCATTCAATATAAACAAGATATTTATGAAAAATACAAAATAATGTTTTGTATTATGCATATTATCAAAAAATAACACTAAAAATCTAAAATACTTCACAAGTGTGTAATAGCAAAATACAATTCCCCATATTTTGGAGTCCCTGATGCACAAAATAAATTTATAGCTCACTCTGCTGTTTTTGTGTGTAGTCCATAACAATTAGCGAAATATACTATAAAATCCAAACCCTGTTTATAATAAACCGTTTGATTTAAAAACACTCAATATTTCATATGAGATTGAACATCGCGTTTGGTTTCCATTGCGAACCCTCGAAACTGATTTATGTAAATCTATGATATTATTTGAACGCGTGCCGCCTCGGCCGCGCAACTATCACAGTCGCCGTTCGACATTATCGACTGCGATTGTTCATTGTCTCTGGTAAATTGCTTTTTGCGAGGATCCGCGTTGGCACTTCCATTATTATATTGTCGAACCGAGCTAAACGGGTCCGATGAAATCGATCGCCGGACCCATTAGTTTAAAAATAAACGGCGAAAACTCATTGTAAACACAGTCAAGGGTCGGTGTTAATGGACAAACGGCCGAAAGAAATATAATAACAAGAACCAATGCGTATCGTGTAACTCGATAATAACTCGACGGGAAACGTACTCAAATAATGTAAACATGCTAACGTAATATATATATATATATGTACACATAAGTTTTATATGATTAAAGACCGACAGATATCGTGGGGCGACCTTAAAAGTCAGTAAGCACGGACATTAAATTGCTATGATTCGAATAAATTTTCAGAAATATTAGTATATTATTAATCTATATATATATATATATATATATATATATATTATACGACAATATGCTTACAAATTACGTTTTAATTCTCGTTGAGGCAGTTATTATAAAACACTTATATCTAAACATATTATTATACACCAACCAGTGACGTTTGATGATTTGAAATTGGGGAGGGAGGACGAAGCTATTTTTTAACACGCACTTTGATCATTAAAAACTTAAATTAAACAGTCTTAGCCTGTGATTTTTATCATCACTAATTGAAAAAAAAATTAATTTTCGACATCAAAATTTGAGAAAAGTCTTATCAGAATAAGGCTGGGGCCACACGATCGTATAATGTACGTCGTAACGCACGTTAATTTTGACGTCCGTTGTAGAATTGTATTGATATTTATAGATTGGGCCACACTAACGACGTGCGTATGAACGGACGTTGATTTTCGCCTCTGCGTATTTTGCTACAACGCACGTCGAAACATGTATACGCACGTTGTAGAAGTGTGTTATTTTGAATTTGAATGGCCATGCGGACGCACAATTGTACGGACGTACAATTACATTAATTTGTTATTGAAGTGTGTTGTGTGTAGTTTGGTAAAAATTCAAATCAAAAAATTATAATACGTTTTCCATAAAAAAATCAATATGGTTAATATTGATAGTGAATTTCTAATTAATGAAGTATCAAAAACGGCCGTTATTGTGGGATACTTCAAATGAAGATTATAAAGACAAAAAAACAAAAAAAATTCAGCCTGGTTTGAAATTGCTTTGTCTTTATTATCAAATTTTAATGAAGAAAATGAACCCAAAATTGTCTTCTTTGCTGCTGGTTTAAGTACAAGTACGTCAAATATGAGAACGTAACAATTTCGTTCGAATCCATTATACCTACGTCTTGTACCGCAAAAAATCTGTACGAAACTAATAACTATTTTTTCAAAAATGCATCTACGGCTATCTATACGCATCTCGTAATATTTAACGTTCGTGTGAACTGATAAATACGTGCGTCAAAATATACGCACGTTATAACGTGCGTACAATGTACGCTCGTGTGGCCCCAGCGTAATGGTTATACAAATAAAAATTGTATTAGTTATTTACATGATTTTTTTTATGTATATATAAGTGTAATACATATTGATAACTATAAATATAAAAAATAAAGGTTATAGTTGAGGAGGATAGTGTCCACACATAGCTCATCGTCTCGTTTAACCTCCCATTTTTACTGCAATTTATTTAGCGGGTGAATTTTTTCGAAAATTTTCATGTTTATAATTCAAAATTCTAATGAGTAGTATGCATGTTATTAAAATGTTCATACTAAGGATAATAATCCTTAAAAATGGTTTTACAAAAATATTAACTTTATGTAATATTAGATATAGTAATTATTATACTTGCAGACCATTTTTACAAATTATTTATATTGATAAATCAATATTAATTACTAACATTTTTAAATTCTTAAGCCCCCAAATCTACCTAACCCATTTCTATAGACATATCATCTTTAGTATACAAAGTTATATAACTCAAAAACTACTCGTTCGAATTTCGATTTAGATACATTAAAATTATCAAAACAAAAACTTCTGCTGAATTTAAAAAAAATTGAAAATGTGGGAGTTTTTTTAAATTTTCAAAACAGAAGTTTGTATTGTCACAATATCATCTTTTAGTGATACAAAAAAATCTCAAGTATTCAAAAGCTTGGTCTTCGCGTGCATTTAAAAATTCTAAAAATAGGAATTTGAATACATGCATAATTTAAACATAAAAATAGGGCGAACGTGCTTAAAAAAAATTACCTTGTATATATTATCTTACACCTACTTAAAACTTATTATTTATCATGTATTTCTTCTTTTTCCTTCCGCTCCAAGTGCATTATTATTTATTATGTCTTTTGTTATTTTGTGTATTTTCTGGGCATTCACAGTTGTAACTTTTGGAGAAAAATATAATTAGTTGCCTTACGCTGTGATATAGTTATTAAGTATACTTTTACTCATTTCCATTCTTCTAATCTCGTCTGTTGTGGTAATTTGATAAAAAAATTTCGTAATTCTTACATTTATTTACCGAACATAAAAACAAAAATAATAGATAATGAATTCAGACGTTATAAACTAATTACCATTTTATCCCGTATAGTAAATTATGTGACTCTCGCTTATTTAAGTTATTATCAGTTTAAATCCCGAGTTCGAGTATATTCAATGTATGAGTATCTTTTTTGTATTTAATATAGGCGCATAAAAAAAAAAAAAAAAAAGGCAGATTGTAATTAATCGAGTATTCGAGTATACATACACATAATCATATATATATATATATTATATACAAAAAGCGCAGAGAAATTATAAATTCTAATTATGCATAACGTTATTATGAAGCACGACGACGTTTGTTAAGTTTTATTTACCACTAATGGGATTTTTATTTACAACGTAAAAGATTAAAAAGCAATATTTAATACATATACATTATAACTATTTTTTAAACATACAATTTTATGATTTTGTGGTTAATTTATTAACCCACGCAAGTATATCATCATTTATTCATAGTTTCATGCTTTATAAAAGTTAAAACTGTTGTATGCAAATCATGAAAATTAGACGATTGTATCAAGTTGAATTTGCGTTTATTAAAACAATATACGTGTCCATTATTTATTTTATAAAAATGAAGTAGAAAAGTAGATAATTAATTAGATGTAAGCATATAATTTCTTATGTGTAGGTAATAAGGTTGAATTGTTTTATGAAACTGTAATTGTAAAATACAACGAATTCGAGAAAAATGTTTATTATATCAGTAATTATACAGGTACCTAATATGGATAATTCTATTTTATACGAACGACGATTAACCGTCTTGTGTGCCACGGTTTAATTGTTTATTTTTGTATAAAATAATAATGTATGTTTTTCGAAAACACAAACAACTATAAAAAATTATGTTATAATAGTACTGTATAATAATGTTCTTAACATTTTTAAACGAATATAAATATTGGCCAACTGATGTATTTATTTGTTTTCATTTCGTATTTTTTAATTTATTTTCTATATGTTCTTGTGTATTTAGTGTAAATATATTAGGGTATGTATGAATTAATTACGTTAGTTTTCGATTTTTTTTTTTAATTTAACAGAACTGAAAAGATAACCATAATGAAACTAATTGTTTGTACAGTTCTTTTGAAGATGCTCAATTATGCTATTTTCTTTTCGTTATTCGAGATATATATAAAAAAAAATTCCCGTCGACTGCAATTATTAATTATAATTTGTAATTTAAAAATATCTTCTTCGGTTTGTTTAAATTTTTTGATTCGTTAGACATGAGACGCAACATCGGATATAGACTTCACGATTGAGTGTACCTCTCTGCCTAATTATTAATAATAATGTTTACTGTATATTAAGTCTTTATAAAACCGTCGAACCTCTTTTGGATTGGTTTGATACGACGAACATTTTGGGTTATATTATATCTATATTATGTTCATTTCATTCGTGGACGTTTTGAAAATACGTTTCAGTGTCGTTCTTCGGGTAGGTAGGTCGACACACAACAGAGTGGTTCTGTTTCCGATGTATAATCTTCCGTCAAGCTGAGAGGTTCTACTCTTAAAATGTCTTCCGCGAGACTGAGCTATCACTTTATTGTCGGCTGCGATTTATAGCCGACCACTCACGACGACGGCGACGGCGAAACAAACTTTTTAAAAAGTCACTTTTAAATCTATTGAGCAACCGCAACGCTATAATAATATATCACCGCAGAAACCGAAATCGTTTTATGTAAATTAATGCGTTTTTTTCTCCGATCACTGCTGTAGTGATTACCGTTTCGTTTTTTTTTTTTTTTGTTTATCGTAGGTAGAGTTTTTGTTTTTAAATTTGCTCGTTCAATTCGGTAGCCCGGAGAAGGGACAGAGAAGAACGTCGATGGATATCGAATCGCGTGGAGTCAATTTTTGTTTTCGAATAAGATGCAGGTGTTGGTATATTGAATTTTACTTTTCTTTCTTCGTCGAAAGACAAACATTCGTTACTATATCGTCTACGCTATGTCTTACAGTTAATTCGAATTCACACGATTTACGTTTCGTGGGTTCATATTATTATTGTTCGCCGTTAAGTGCACGCGAGTTTGGCGGTCATGGCCGATTCTCGGTAGGCTTAGGTACAGTGTTTAATATTATTTCTATTTTTTTTTTATTGATTTTTGAAATGGACGTTAAAGTGTTTTATATTGTAGTCCATCTAATGTTTTGTTATCGAGTTCTAAATATAGCCGAGCATTTCGCCCGACGGTCGGTTTCATAATTTCACCGGACGTTTCAGTCTCCCGGATCCCGAATAAAACGCCGTTGTTTTCACTATCGTTGCGATATAGGTTGATATATATATTGATTATTTATCGCTCGTGTTCGACACTGTCGTATACGGTTATGATGTGTATACCGCAGTATACGGCGGTATATATACACTTACCAGGGCAGTCACAATATATTTATTTACGATATACTAAGTATACACACACACATATCTCGTTCGATCGGTCGAAACTGCGATAAGAGGAGAGTGTGCACCGACCGTGAGATAATCGCTGGAACGCGATCCACGTGCGGCACACGAGCCAGCGGGCTCACATCCGCCTTCGGGTTTTGCGGATACGCGTATTCGCCGGTGGTTATACAATAGCGCCGCCACGATAATAAAGCGTATTGTACGTCAATTCTTCCAGAAAAGATATTATACAAATATGCGATCGCCCATTGTGTAACATAAGCGTGTTGTGTGCCCGAGAACAATTTTTTTTTAAAAAATAAATCCAAACTGTACGCAACTGACGTTACGTTGCGCGCATTGCGATATGCTGGCTGTCGTGTGTGTGAAAATATAATACAGGAGACGCCGCTTATAAGACTCGCATTGGGACCAGTACACGGTTAGTCTTATAACTGATCGAATCTTGTAGGCAATGTGGGAAAAAACGAACGAAAATTTCAATTGATCATTAACGTTATTTTCCTACCTACTTTTCCTATAACATATTAGATATTATTAAATGATTATAAACATATAGTACATACATACATATATATTATTAATTTAATACATATTTTACATATTAACTTCTGTAGATTTTATAAGCTTTTATAAATTTGAAATGCGATAAAATTTGTTCTACGTAACGCATGGTATGTAGAACGATTAAAAACCAGTAATAGGTAATAACGAACACAAAAGTTTATTTTCTACAATTTTTCTTACGGATATTTGAGTCTTATAACCGATTTTTTTTTTTTAAATGTATTTGATTACGTCCTGGCCTATTCCTAATGATTTTGAGTCTAATAAGCGACTGAAACTTATATCCGCGAGTTTAATAAGCGGCGTCTACTGTATATAATATATATATATATATATATATTATATAGCTGAACGCCGACGTTCTTGAATTCCAGGGCCGCAACTAGAGATTTGGGGGACAAGGTGCAAGTCAAATTTTGGGGCCTATGTTTCATACAGAACTTTATCTTTATCTAATCCAAAAATTATATAAAAAAAATGGCAAGTATAAATTTGCTTACTGACTCAAAATCATACTATTTATTATGTTTCATAGTTTTGTAGATAATATAATATTATTAATAATAATAATAATACGAATAAATATAGGTAATTATAAAAAGTAAAATTTAATAATTTCAGGAAAGTTGTTTTGACAGTCGCATAGATGAGTTAACTTTATGTTTTTGGGTATTGGTAATTTCACACTTTCAACTCAAAATATGTTACCGACTGTAGTATTTTGTATCGTACAAATTATACAATATTTTACTTTTAGATTTATTCACAAAAATCTTAGAGCATAATCAAATTAATACGTATTAATATGATTTAGTGTCTTCGGCGGACCTCTCATAAAATGATAAGGCCTCTTTGGGGTGAAATTCATCCCCAGCACCCTTGCTAGTTGTGGCACTGGACTTCTTAGGGTTAGATTAGTTGTTTTTCGATATAATCTTACTGTCAAGTGCTCACTTTTTTCGGATATAGATATTAAATTATGTTTTGTGAGACGATTTTTAATTCACAATATTTTAAAATATTTCGTTTTTGAAACGGTCCGTGGCTCGTATTTATTAAATGATAAGATTAAATAGTTAATATTCGATTGTAATGATAATATAGTAGGTACCGTAATTAATCGTTTATTTTTTGGATTATTTCGATGAATAAAAATAGAGTTCTGGATGAAAAGGAGTTGTATGTATATAATGTTTGGATGAGTAGAGTGATATATGTGATATATAGTGATAGATGATGTTGATCCATTATTTCGCTCATCTAAACTTTAAACATCTATAACAAATAAATCACTTGTCCGAAATTTAATTTTTGTATATCGAAATATTCCAACTAATATTTGGCTTCGGAATTGAAAATTGATGTTGTCATTTAAAAGAGTAGAAACTTTTTAAAACGACAGGTAGCGATCATAATTTTTTTCTAAAAATGTTGTTTTTGTAATGTCTTAAAATTATATAAAATAAATATTTTCAAAAAGTTGGTGTTTTCTGAAATTATGAGTGTCTACGGTAAATGGATCACCCTACACATAAATATATACGAGTCACTGTTAAATTTTAATCTTTAAAGAAATTAATTTAAAATAAAAATAATATGAATGAAGAAAGAATAGCGTCTTTTTGATAAGAGTTCTTAAGACCCTAGTCGGTTTCAATCAAGATTAAACTGTTGGAATCTTGCTTTATATTTATACCTTCCATATACGATTTATATTCGTCTTTTTCCTATTGTTTATTCTATCATTAAGACGCAGGTTTTTTTTACGCCTCAATTATTGTTTTGTTTTTTTATTGGGATATTACGGTTTTTAAAATTGTAATCTTACCTTCTCAGCTATTATTTCGTTTAATCAATTTTGTGCTACCTGACAGTATTCGTATTATTATTTTTTGCCAAGTCACTGCAGATTTTAAAGTTTCTATCATAATATTTTTTACTTAGGCAATCTGATGAAACAATATAAAAGCGTACTGTACTCAAGTAGTTTTCTTTTAATTTAAAAGTTTGAGAAAAGTTCAATATTCAACCTTAACCTTAACTTCTAATTTTTGATTTTGGATTACATTTCGTTTATTATTAATAATAATAACTTATTAAACTAAACACACAATCATATTAAAACGTTGACATTTGACATTTAAATATAATAACTTAAGTATTATATTTAATATGTTGGCAATAACACACGTCTAATTCAAAATATTATTTTTTAGCTTTTAACTAAGATTATTTTAAATATTAAAAACTTAATCACAATGTACAATGTATATACAAGATATTTATATTTTTAAACAAATACTATAAATGTCTAATTATATTAAAGTAATATCAAACATGGAATCCGTGTTTAATATATAGTAAAAATATAAAATAATTAACAAGACATATTAATTGAAAGGGAGATAATATAATATATAGCAATCGATGAACATATTAATGATTTATTGTATTTATTATTTCATATTTGATAGTTTTTGAATAACTAAATTAAAATTTTGTTTATTTTACGTGATAAGAATACGATTAGCATTGTATTATCAAATGCCACTGATCCATCTAAGTACATATGAAAATATATTTTTGCATAATATTTTACAATAATTATTGGGCAAACTAAATGTGTCGGTTGTTGTTATTTATGACATTATTAAGTTGTTTCGTTTTTAAGGCTAAATAAAAAATAGAACAATAAAACTAGAAAAAAATACGTCTAAACCGATGAAACGAAACGAATTCGTTTGAAGATTTTTTAAGGCAAAACCGTTCTACGTTTGTAAGAATTATAATATAACGATGTACTATGTAGGCAATCATATTATTATATTTGTAACGATTTTTTTTTACTACGACGCGCGACATAATGAGTAATTAAAAATTTAGTCTGTCTCACATGACATGTGGTCGAAAATTATTGTATTATTTTTGCACAAAGTCTGTCTATGTATAATATATGTATATGATTTTTTTCCGCATTATTATTTGGCGAGCATTCCGCAGCGCTATTTTGGGTCATTTCGTTTGACGATAAATTTATTTTTTTCAAACATTCTACCCAGTTTGCAGCCACGCTTTATGCGAGCCATGTTTTACGATCCACCCCATCGTTTTTTTGGCCGCAATTCGTGTCATTTTAATCACTTGAATTGTTTACCGCAGTTGATTTAGAGAATTTCGCTCCACCCCTTTGTCCGTTTTTACTTTTCTGAGACCGTTTTTCATTCCTTTTAATTAAAAAACGAAAAAAAAAAACATAATATAAACACGGCGAGGGTTTCATAACTTCTGTAACATTTGTTAGTGCTAAACAATAATTGATACGCGTGAATCCCGCTTTAATCGATCTTCTACCAAACAAGCATTTTAGCGAACAATTATAATATATTATTATATTACGTTTTTTTTTTTTTAGCGCGATATACAATAATAATTACAAAATAATAATATCACAGTATTGTTGAAAATATTGCAATATTTTCACCACTGTGAAAATGTGTAAGTTAAAAAATAAATATCATAAAATTAATGATTAAGAACTACAGCTATATTAAATGAAGATAAGTGAACTTAAAAATATAATATTTATTTAAGAATATAATGGGCTCCACTGATCATGTTCGTGTGGAGGCTCAAGAGTTCAAAAAATATAATAAAATACGTAATTATATGTTGAATCTTAAGATTATAAAGAAAGAACATAACAATATTGTGGAATTAATAGTATAAAATATATACACCTAGTTACAAGATTAAAAATAATAACATTATCAAAACAATCAAATTATTGTTTTGTACAAACAACCGGTTAACATTTATTATTTTTAAATATTTTATTTTTTCTCTCGGTGGGTATTCAAATTTAAATTTCGTTCGTAAAAATCTTTTTTTTTATTTATTAAAATTAAAATGTTTCATAACTACTAATTACAATTAGTTTGTGATATTATGATAATTACATTTTTTTGTTGATATTAGTTAATAGGCAATTTTAATATTAATTTAAGATTGATTTTCGTCTTCACATGAATTTGATAAAAGAAGATCTTGCGGTTAACATGGTTTTAAACGTCAAGTTTTCGTTTTGTTTCTCAGGTTGTAGAACTGTGCGCCATTGGATGTACTGAGATTTGCGTGAAAGTTTTTGAATTGTATTTTTATTCAGTCTTAGAGAAGAAGGATTCCTGTATCATTGTAAATTTGTCTATTCCTCGTGTACCATGGGGCTTTTAGACATTCTTAAAAATTTGTTTTGAAGGATTTGGAGTTTATTGATTTTAGTAGAAAAAGCTGTTGTCCAAATTGGGCAGGCATAATTGATTAATGGCCGAATTATTTAGGTGTAGAGTAAGATGAACGATTTTATTCAGATGGTTAATTTAAAGTTAACTAAGGGGTAAAGTGTCTTCATTATTGTATAGCCTTGGGTAAGTTTTTTATTTATATGAATTTTCCATGTCAGTTTTTCGTCTAAAACACACCAAGTTATTTGACAGAATCATCTTTATTGTTCCATTGCAATGGTTGGTTATCAATATGAATAGGTTGGGGATCTTCATATTGTTTTAGGGAAAATATTTTTGCTAAGATTTTTGTTGGATTAAGGTTTAGTTTCCAAAAAATATTAAGAGAATTACAAGTACAAGTGTAACTTTTTATATATTTTTGGACCTTTGTTTAAGAAAGCGAATCGAGTTAGTTTTCAATGTATATGAAATGGAACATTGATTTTGATTAAATTATTCATGTTTTGTACTTGAAAAGCTTTGTAAAATATTTTGGTAGGATTATTATTTAATTTTATAGAATTTCCTGGTTGTATATTTTCGAATATAAATTTTTAAAATATTAATTCAATTTTTCTTAAAGAGGTCAATAATAGTTGTGATATAATTACTTCCCCAGTGGCCCATACTATAAATATTGTAATTAATATTAGATTACACGCCAGTGCTTGATATACAATTATCATTATTTTTATATCTAAAATATAAACTAGATTTTTAAACACGTGTGTCATTTTTCTTAATTTATTTATTCGTCCCATTTAGTTTTGTTTGTAGTAGGATTATATTACATATTTTTTAAGCACAGAAAATAAGAATGTTTTTTTTAATAAAATAAAATGCACCGATGTTACAATACAGTAATTAAACTATTAGGTACTTACTAAAAATATCGATACATGCACAACATTCTTAGTTTGAGATGAACTTATAGTTGATGATTTTTAAATAAATTAGCACGAGTCATGACTTTAATATGTATAACGCATTTAAAGGTTAGGTTACTTGTTAAATATAATTGGCGTAAAACAAAACAAATAAAAAAAAGACTTGTAGGTATATTAGTGCTATGGGTACCTCTGAGTATTTAATAAAGTAACCGTGTTAACAAATTATAAAAATTTCTCAAAAGATTTTAGAAAACCAGACTTCAATTTTTCCGTCTATTGTTATACTATTCAACTTACACGTGCATCATACTCCTCTATCTAAGTAGATACACATTCATGCATAATATTTTTTTTGACTTAATTGGTAGAACTTTTTTTGTATAATTAAATCCTTCAGTATTTTTAACTCCTAAGAAATCCCCTTAGATCCTTTGGAAATACAAAATATATTAATCTTTCTTTCTCTATTTAAGGTGTGTATATTGTATATTGTGTATATAATATATACATAATAAATAAATATATAAATATAAAATCATATACGATTTTCACTTTTAAAATATATTGACTAAGTAGTTCATATATTACCTATGGAACATACCTATTACCCATTTAGTGTTGGCTAACGATATAATTTTAAATATCGATATCGTTTTGTTTTTCTCGGGTAACGTATCACGATAAATATCGATATTTTTGATATATCGATGTTTAACAATATTTTAAAATTTTTATATTTTGTATACCTTGATAGGTAATATTAAATTAATTCATAAATAAACATTTTAAATACCATTTAATTAATTATTAGTTTAATACATTTTATATAATAAATAATAAAAATAGAAATAATTAATGAACAAAATTAAATTAGTAATTATATATGTTTTAATATTTATGAGTTATGCTATTTTATATTTTTCTTTGCTTATTTGTCTTTACTATACATCAATATCGAAAACATGAAAAATAAACCACGATTTCGATGTCCTTGGCCAACACTACCATATATAATTGTATTTTATCACATTATCGTGTTCATTTTATATTGTACGAAATATGTACAATCAGCTTTAACTATTTGATTTATAATAATGTTTTAAGATAAACAAAAGATAAAAAAAACATGTCTTAAAACGTTAAACATTTTTTTTTTTATTCAATTAAGTAACAAATATAGAAAAAAGGCGTTAAATATAAAAAAATTTGACTTGGAAACCATATTTTCTTATTAAACATTCATTGTTGTATGTTCTATAGTTCATGAGGTTTTTCATTAACTAATAATTAATTCTAATATAATATAATGTCTACTACTTTACAACGAATTGCTTAGATCAATATTGGAATATGCTTCAATTGTATTGATCCATACGCCAAATCAGACACTGATATAGTATTGTACGTGTCCAAAATCGCTTTTTGAAATGCATATCGTCCAAACTCGAAATGCCTATTATTAACCACAATTACAATCCAATTAGATCGAAGCTGAATATTGAAATCATATTACCTTATTAGTTTATATTATACAACTTTTATTTATAAATTAAGTAACGGTCACATCTGTTCTCTTTATCTTCTAAACTCTGTCCCTTTAATGTAGTTCCTTCTTAAAGCAACCGTTTTTTTTTTTTTAAATTCCATCTAACAGCACAAACTATCTTACCAAATACCCCCTACCAAAAGCATTGGCACATTGCAACAAATTCCCTCGATATCGACTTTTTATATTCACTTTCATTTAAAATGCTAATTGTGTTTTTAATCAAGACGTTTTCATTAATAGGTAGTTGTCACTGTCGTCGAATTGTTTGATTTTTTATTAGTTTACTGCTGTTTTGTTTACAATCTTGTCATATAATATTATATATATATATATTAGTCATAGTGTAATTTAATCACCGTACACCACTAGGCCCGTTTTATTCACTCACTTATTTATTTGAATAAATATTATTATATGTTTTAAAATATTGTATACAGTCGCCGATGATTTATTTCTCTTTTAATTCGTAAGCAATTTATAAACCTATTTCATAATACGACGGCGTTTATTTGCTTTTGCGGTGCTTTTAGTTTTTGCAATATCGATTTATAGTTTTGAATTATTAAAATAAACACGTCCGATGTGTACTGTGTCATAGTGTATTATTATTAATTTATGTTATATACTTAATATTTCATTTTATCGTTGCTTTTAAATTTTAATAACATAATAATAATATACGGCCTAACGCTTAAACATATAACTGAACAAAAGTTTAATAACGCATTGTATGACGATAATAATAATAATAATAATAATAATAATATTGATATGTATCTAAATGGATAATGGACATCGCGGACGGCTAAATCGACAAATCCGTTTATGACGCTTTTCTATCATGATTGACAACTTTGCACGCAAGTCGCATTATTACCCATACGATTATTATTATGATTAGATGACATATCAGTCAGACAATACTATTATATTATACGAGTTGAATCTTTAATATTGCAGACGTTTTCTAGGTAAACGCGTGTGTGTTTTTAAAAAATATTTTTGTTTTCATTAATACTGAAGTCGTGACAAAATATTCACTCGACAGTATATCATTATGACATCGCGGAAGAAAAATATTAATATGTTTTTTTTTTTTTTTTGTTATCGTTAATGTTGTGTTGTCGTATAATGACTTCAGATTATGCGGAAAAAATATATATATATAAATATAAAATTTCAAAAAACACATTAGTTTACCGAGAGAATGGCTGGTATAATCAGCAGCAGTGCCCAGCTGCAGTCGCGTGCTTTTAAAAACTATTCCGTTGCCGCCGCCGTCGTCTAGTCGAACTGTCATCGCGATTCGCGTCCATAACGATTTGTGTTTTTCGTTTCGCATCCATCCCACCGCGGCCATAGCCGTTATTATTATAATTATATGCTATTGTATTTAGTTTAAGTCTTTTATATTGATTTATTATTGCGTATATTATATTATTATTATGACGACGTGCTATGTACATGTTTTTTTTTTTTTTTTTTATTATACCGATTCGAAAAGGTTCGGCGATCGAACAGAATTTAGCTCTGATATACGGTATCGCTCACGCCGTGCCTGACATAATATTATTATTACTTTTTTTTTTTTATTGAGATATTAATATAAAAATTATTATATCGCATATAATATAATAAAATTGACATACACACGAAAGGGCATTAATAAAGCCTTCACGTCTAAAATTTTAGCCTTGATTGCAGTATAAAATTAAGTGATTATATATATATATATATATATATATATATATATATATATATTATCAGCTGAAAGAGCAGTAGTGAGGGAAAAGCTGATACCCGAGGTTGAAATCACAGTACGCCTCTCCGCAATTGGGAAGAGGGCAATACGAACTGTTGTTGAGTCCCAATTTGCATGAGCGATGTGGTAAGAGGTTGTGCCCAGTGCCCGCAGTGTTGTGCGTTATCCAGGTAAAATAATTACACACTATCTTTCTGTCTTATCCAGATAAATAAAACTTTTATCTGATAATTAGATGATTAGATAATTGTTTTATTAATTTCACTTGATTTCGATTAATATGGTTGTATTACAATGAATTGTGTCCATAATTATAATTAAACAATAAAATCAAATGTCAAGATAATTTAAAATGTTCAATATATGAATATGCATTAAACGTTCTTTTTTCTTATTCGAATTTAAGAATTTAATCTATATTGTATTTTAATGCATTATAATAAATAAAGAAAAATACAAGTTAATAAATATGTGCAAACCTTAAAATTGAATTTATAAAGTTTTTAAAAAACGTAAAAGCTAGGCATATTGTTATCTGTTATCTTATCTAGATAATTTTTAAATTATCTGTGCACAACACTGCCGGGCAGTGCGTAGTCTCGTATATTTGGTCGTTATCGTACGTTTTATTTTTTGGGATTGATATCATGGTCGGGAGGGATAGTCTTAAAAATTGTTTTATATTCAAAAGCGTAGGGCTCTGGAAGGTTATCCCATTTCAGTTTCCACAGTTTCTTATTGTTATTATTATAAATAATTTTAATTCTGCAGTCGGATAAATAATAATAATAATATAATACAAAAAACGCGTTGCACTTTCAGCTCGTCGGAGAACATCGACATTATTATTATAATACGTCGCGACAGCTGTCTGCGCACGATACGTCATCTAAATAATATCGCAATGGCGCACAACATTAATACGCATTTAAATATTCGGCTTGAGATTTAATTTTTGAGCGGATTAAATTTAATATACCGTACCGTACTTTCCTGTTCTCGTACGCATATTATATTTAGGAGGATAGAACCGCACGAGTATAATATAATAATTATTCGTGGTTAAGCGTTTGCCGAAAGTCCACGGTTTTCGTTTATAAATAATGCGAACGAGCGTAAATATATAAATTATTTTATTTTATATTATAAACATATTATATTATATTACGTCGCCGCTGAGTGTAATTAATAATTCTTGATCCGTCACGTTTGTTTGTTGACTTTTCGGGAGCGCAAAAAAAAAACTCATAAAAATCGATCGGCGCCCAACGCGCGATACGATTCACGTTTATATAATATATTGCGATTAATTAATATTAAAAATTTGCATTGAAAAAAGTACACAAAACGAGATCGCTATATACAGAGTGATTTATCGAGCACATCCATTCCCCTTTTTTCTTCAACGATGCTTTATTAAAAATCCGATTTTTAGAATTTTTAAAGACTGTTATATTTTCAAATTATTGAGATTTTTTTGTTCTACTTAAGAAGAGTCTTATATGGAGATACAAACTTTTGTTTTTCAAATGCGAACTCCTATTTACTACTGTAATTTGTTTAGTGAATAATTTTTCTGAACATTTTGATGTACTTACCTAGGCAATTCAAAATTCGAACGAGTAGTTTTCAAGTTATTTAACTTTGTATATTAAGGATTATAGGTCCGTGGTAATTTGTTTGTAAGATTTGAGGGCTATGGGGACAAATTTAGTTAATTTATAAACTTTAGTTTTTTTTATATGTTTTATACTTATGTAAAACCGTTTTTAAGGACTATTATTCTTAGTATCAACATTTTAATAACTAAAAAACTTCTCGTTCAAATTTTGGATTAGATACGTCAAATTTTTCAAAAAAATTATCAGCCAAAAGTGTTTAATAAAAAAGTGGAGTCTCATCTGGAAAACAAAAGCTTATATCGCCATAGAACACTTAGTACAAAAAATTCAAGAATTTGAATAAATGGGCTTTAAGTATATTTAAGTATTCCAAAATTTGAATATATTTATTATTAAAGCTAAAAATGGTGTGATGTGCTGGGTAGTGAATCACTCTGTATAGTCAGCCTTGCCGTCCGATATTATATACAATATAATAATATGATAATATTTTTATGTGACGTAAGCGTACGATATTATGATAATATTATATAGACTCGTTTCGGGGAAAAGGGAGCAGAAAAAAAATAACAATAAATCATTTTTAATCACGAGGAACTTCTTATCCTCCGGTTGTTTTAGGCGGGCTAGGAAAGTGCAGTGCAACCGAGTCAGATTCGCGTCATCTAAAAAAACGTCAAATCAATGTACCCACGTTCTTTCGGTATTAACCAAATCGTTGTGCGGTTGTCTTTCTCGGGCGTACGGTATTTAATAATTATTGTGGTCACTCAAATATCTGTGAGCATATTATACTATTATTTAGTTGTAAAGGGTGTTTATGGATTTTTTGAACTCGAAATCAAATATATTTTCGAGTTACGAATACGGTATTTTTTAAGGACGAATCCAAAACGGATCCAAGGCTAAGCATCAACGAGTTAAAAAGTTAAGTTGCTTTTAATTAAATTACATAACAAGTTATTTTTTTTTAGGAGTAATTTCTAACTTGACGGGTTAAATTTTTTTCCTTACCATGCAGTAACTTATGAGTTACTTAATTTTATTATCACGTTAAGTTTATAGTTTCAAAAAACTGCAGATTTAAAATATTATAATTTAGTTTGATAAAAACAATTCAATTATTTTATTAGATTTTATTATTGACATAAGTATTAAAGTATATAAGTACTTACAGCAATTTATTTTAACACATATATTTATATGAAACTGTAGGACCTTTATTATTAAATTACCATGTTATTTGTTTGCTTTAAGAAAAGTATAATTATTAATTTTATGTAAAACAAAAAAAAAGTAACGGATTTTTAATAAGTTAAGTTCCTTTTATTTTCTAGTTAGCTTGTGACTCTTTCGAGTTAAAAAAAAAAGAAAAGTAACATTTAATTTAAAATTTAACTTATATTTTTCTATATTAACTTAACTTAACGAGTTAAAAAAAAATAGTAAACTTGTCCAGCCTTGTTATTATTGCCTATTATACGATAGCCATCACATTTAATTTTAAACACATTGCAATAATAACTGCAATACACGTTGATAATTTTCGTCCCGCAAAACTTATATGTGACGCAATTTTTGAGATTTTCAAACATCACGCCGCCGCCGTCTCACAATGGTTCAAAAATTAAAATGGCCAACATTTAATGTTTCAAAATCTCTTTTATAATAGTCTACCTATACATATTTTTATTCCAATAAAACGATTCCGAAAATCTTTACGGTGAAATCGATTTTATATCAAGTAAGCATACAGCTCATTGTTATTATCATAATTGTATGTAATTCCTTTGCTAATTTAAACAGGATAAAGTAAATAAAACGATAAATTTATTTATTGTTTATAACAAAATAATTATTTATATTTTATAAATTATTTCTTTTTTCATTATTACAGTGACTTATAAGTTGTAAAGTTAGGTAAAATAACTCCGAAATTGTCTAGGTGTAATTTGAGATGATTTTGGTGTGAGCCATTAAGAAAAAATTAAATAAATTATTGACTTATCTAAACGCAGCCAACACTAAATAAGTGTAAAATTTGAGACGATATACAAAAACATATAACTCCCAATGGTCGGCCGGACACTTTCCGACAGGTTGCCAACCACGAGCTGAGGATTTATTGAACCGGAGTATCGTGGATTTAGTTTATTAGGCATAATTAAATACGGGAATACGAAGAATTAATTAAAAGGGAGAGAAAAAAGAATAAATAAACGAATAATGAAATTAGTCGGGTGGTAATATTTATATTTTTATTAAATTGGCGCCGAGAAAGCCGAGCGGCATAAGACTCTGTGGGATTGGGAGCTAGGGAAAAACATTAAAACATGAATAATATGACTATAATAATACCTAATCACAATAATAATGCAAAACCTCGCGAGGGGGGGGGGCGACTCTCATAGACGCCGAGGGTATACACGTTGCATAACAATGAATGTATATAGGTAGGCGTATGATAGTATATATTACATACCGGCCGGATATGTTAAACCTACACCGCGTTGCCCGTCACCGTTCCAATTTCGTCTCCTCGATGGAGACCGCCGTGTTTGCAGTTTATGGTTACGCTACTCCGTGGTCATAGGCAGGACGGAGTTGTAGGAAAACAAAATATAAACGGGGCCAGTCGTACTCGGTAAACGTCTAGACGGAGTGAAAAAGAACGACTGATAGACGTGGTACAATATAATTAATGTGCGGAGTGGGCAGCAGTAGTTATCATCCCGGCCTAGGACTTCTTACCGATATCCACGGCGGCGCGACAGCGTGTAACATTTATTTTATTTATATTTTATTGTTTTATTTAAATTATAAATTACAAATTTTATTGATTTAATATTAGGTATATGGCCTTAAATTGCTATTTGGCGTAAAAATTAATATTTGTTAAATTATTAATTGCAGAGATGTGCATATCTAGATGTGAAATTTAATAATCAGATCAAGTATAAAATTCCTATATGCATATATAACCTACACTATGAAATTCCGTTTCAGTTTAAAGCCCTCATTACCGATACTTACTTCACCCAAAACACAAACTTTAACATACCTGGCTACTCATTATACAAAACCGACCATCCTGATGGTTCTGCTCATGCAGATTCTGCTATACTTATTTCTTCTGATATAAAACACCATGAACTACTAGGCTTTCAAGAACCTCATATACAAGCAACAATTATTTCTATACAAATAAAAAATGTACCAATTAAAATTGCTTCTATCTACTGCCTACCACGTTACAAAATTAACTTCGAGGACTTTAATAGGTTTTTTCAACTGTTAGGTCATTCATTCAGAGCTGGTGGTGATTTTAACTGCAAGCACTCTCTTTGGGGAAGCAGAGCTTCTAACAAAATGGGTTCTGCTCTCCACAGATCCTTAATCAAAAATCATCTATCATTAATTTCCCCACCGAACACTACATACTGGCCAACTCATTGCCCGAAATACTCGATTTCTTTATTTCCAAAATTTTCAATCACATAAATACCTTCATCGAAAATATTTATGATCTATCAAGTGATCATTCTCCCATACTTTTATCAATAACTGGTGATGTAATATTAAACTTTAGACCTTCCTTAACCAATGGGCCAATCGACTAGGACAAATTCAAATTTAATATGAACCAAAATATTAATCTAAAAGTTGCACTCATTCTGACATAGACAATGCTAACATAGATAATTCTATGTTAAGATTATCTCACTTCCCAAAAATCTGGAAATTTGCTGTCATTATACTTGTACCCAAACCAAATAAACCTAAATACTTATCTTCATCATACCGTCCCATAAGTTTACTTCCAGTTCTTGGTAAACTTTTCGAAAAAGCCCTCCTGAAAAGATTACGTCCCATCCTTCAAAATAACCAAATCATACCAAATAATCAGTTTGGTTTTCGAAATAGGCACTCAACAATTCATCAAATTCATCGTCTTACTAACAAAATCTCAGTTGCTCTCGAAAACAAAGAATACTGTTCCGGACTTTTTTTAGATATTGCCCAAGCTTTCGATAGAGTCTGGCACAAAAGCTTACTATACAAATTAAAACTCTTCATGCCAGCTCCCTACTATCTTATTTTCAAATCTTATCTACAAAATCGTTCGTGTGTCGTACGACAAGGTAACGATATCTCATCTTCTCAATCAATATATGCTGGAGTCCCGCAGGGTAGCGATTTATCCCTTGATCTATACAATGTATTCACAGCTGATATATCCCAATCTAGTAACACCCTTCTTGCAACATACGCTGATGACACAGCTATTCTTTCCTCCAGTTCAAATCCTAACCTAGCTTCAGCTGCATTTCAGGACTACCCTAATAAAACCGACGAATGGGCCAAAAAATGGAAAATTAAAATAAATACAGATAAATCTGTGCAAGTTACTTTCACGTTACAACAATCTCCCCGTGAGTGCCCTCAATTAATCATGAACAATGTCCCCATCCCTGTCCGAATCGAAATAAAGTACTTAGGCTTAACACTTGATAAAATACTAATCTGGAGCCCCCGCCTAAAAGAAAAAAGAAAATCAGCGAACAATAGACTTCATCTCCTCTGACCATTCCTAAACTCCAAAACAAACTTATTATATATAAGTCAATCATAAGACCAGTCTGGTCTTATGGAATAGCAATCTGGGGTTCTGCCATACCCTCGAACATTAGGCCAATTCAAGCTTTTCAATCAATTGCACTAAGGTTAGTAACCAAAGCCTCCTGGCACGTTTTTAACCTTTCCTTACACAATGACTTAAAAATAACAACTACCACTGAACTAACCAAAATAATGTACAAACGTTTCCACCAAAACTTAAGCACGCATAGCAATACTCTAATAACACACATGCCCACCCACACCCTCCCAAAAAACCCACCACGCAGACTAAAACGTAAATGGTGTAGAGACTTATTAAATTAATAAAGGAGGTGTTACCCTTGGGTTTCTTCCTCAATACGTTATTCATGTTACTTTACTTTTTTTTTTTATCAAATTTGCTTATTGTAATTATTGTGTATAGATTGTAAATTGTCTTTCTTAAAAATAAAAATAAAAAAAAAAAACCGGCAGCCTTCAAAATGCGTGGTTTGGTGTTAAAGTTATAGGTTTTGTGTGATTGACTAGGCGATAAAGCAAAAAGTAACAAAATACGTTTCGTCTTTCGATAAATGTATTGTTACATTTTCGTCTACATCAATAAACTTGCTCGCAACTACGCGTGTCGCGTGTCGAGCGAAGCCCACGACGTGCGCAATCGATAAAATATATAACGCGTGTGTTGAATCATGCACATTCGCGGTAAACCAGGGCGAACTACCCGGGATTGGTAGATTGAGTCCCAAATGACCCTAACTCAGTAAATTGAGTCCCAGGGAAAAACGATTTATATGCATTTTAAATTTAAAAGTATGCATGCAAACATGTACTAACGTCAGAATATTCAAAAATATGCACTATAAAATTTTTATTTGTGATTTGTGGACATTCATTGACTGCATGTATATGATTTTGAAATAATTATTATTAATTATATTTTTCCCCGACGATAAAACAACGATACACTCTTAACAACACCGAAGCATTTACAGTCAATAAAATTCGATAACTTTGTAACATCGTACGTTTGATTAAACGCAATTAAGATACCGATAAGTAAGGGCTTGTTCGTACGTATATACTATATATACGTATATGACGGTATCTTACTATCTCACCGGTTTTTATGATGGATCTTATAAAATACAAACACACGAATGTACGATATCTGGACTATTTCATTATATTTTTAGTAGCGTATTGTACGTCGAGAAGTGTCTACTGACTAGGTATCGTGTTATAACATTTTTTTCCCCGGACTCGGTTTACCGCTTTCAAAATGTACCAAACTTATCTCGGACTCAATTTACCTAACCCCGAACTACCTATACACTCTTACCTAAACCCGTATTTTTTTTCTCTATCCATCCTGACACGCAGTTGACCGGCATTAAAATAATATTATAAATTATTACGATATTATATCTTTGGTTTGTTTCTAGTCATGTTTTGGGGTGTCGTATACGATTCCAAGACGTAGTCCTTATATCGGCGCAGGTACCTTCCTAGGCATATAATTGCAAACGTTTTATTATATTATTATTTATACTTTCATGTAACGTTGCCAAATATATCTATATTATATTATTTTTTTTATCTATACTATAGGACTATAGGTACACAGTACATATGTCCACACATAAATTAAAAAACGCATACATGTCGACGTATGGAAACATTTCATTAGTACATTAAGTATTAATATATTTAATTTTTATTTAGTATATTTTTTTATATTTATTATTATTATTATTATTATTTAATTTTTTTATATTAGTATATTTGTTTTATATATTATGTAAAGAAAAGCTATCACTACTTTTTAAAATTGAAATTTTTGATTTTGAAATCGACGCTATTGAAGCGACGAATTAAGTTTTTCGGCTGTCCACATTAAAGCACGCCTTTTTCGCTTGGGATAAACGTGATGGCGGAAAGTAAGTCGAATCGAATAATATTTTTTTAAAAATTAAAATGCGAGAAAATGTAATTAAGTACGTATTTTCCAATAGATGGAAATAGGTAATCTATGCAGGATATATAATATAGGTACGATTTAATTTATACGTTTTTTTTGGATTATTTAATTATATCTATGTAACGATATTTTTTAATGAATATTTTTTTTCAATAATAATAACATACCTAGGTATCTATTTTCGTTTATAACGTAGACTGATTGTGAATCTATGTAACCATTAGTGGTATTATAATTTTTTTTTTAATCTAATATTATATTCTTCTAAAGTTTTTGAGTACATTTATTTGAATACTTTTTGAAAGGATGTATTTGTATAATATGTATTTGAATATTAAAAATAATTGTGAAATAACTAAAATTTGTTATAAATAAATTTGGCAACATTGTTTCCAATTTCACGCGCATTCGTACGCCTTTGAAGAGTTAAATTCGAGTTATTTATTATTACGGCACTGCGTGCAATCGCATACTTACCCGAAAAGGTAAAACGCGAGCAATCGTACTCCATCGATTACTTGGAACACTCTTATTTATTATGTCGTTGTTATTAAAAACAATTAATAACGAGATGATCTAAAAAGAGAAAAAAAATTAAATATTTATTAATACAAGTTAAAATCTTTTGACTATTTAAAAAAAAAAAAAATGTTTAGATCAGTAATTCCCTATCTTTTTTATTCTACGTTCAATCTATAAATTTGAAAAAAAATCTCACGCTCCCCCTCCCTCTTGAATTAAAGTTTAGACGATCTTTTTTTTTAGTGAGCCGTACAAACACTGAGAGTTTAGATTCTAGTTTTCGAATACAATTTCATAAACATTATATGTAAAATTGACTTAACGAGAAATTTGAGATTGTTTTTTTTCTCACCAAGTATCCACAATCAGTGGAAATCGTTTTTTCATCATCACTATATGTTCTCCCGTGAAGTGTCTAAATTCCTTCTGGGGGACGAGGAATTCCCCCCGGTTGAGAACCACTGATTTAGAAACCCGGAACCGAATTGGGGCCCTCGGAGAGGAGTGTGCTTTTCCTCGCTATATAGTTTTCTCGTGCTATACAACAACGCGTATAATGATATATGTTCATATAATATAATATTATCATCGAACGTATTTGCATACGACGTGTGTTACATATTGTTATTTAACCCGTCGAAGGAGCGCAGTGCGATGCGTGTTTTAATAATAAAATATTATCGTATGAGAGACCAGCAGCGGGTCCCGAGCGCCGAAGTCTTGTATCCGCCCTCTGTTTATAATGATATTATAGTCACCAAACTTTAACAATTTTTCACCGCTCGTCCGGACCGCGTGAATTTGATATGCAGCCAAAAAGTGAAACGCCAACGCCGAAATCGCTTTTGTTCATACGCGCGCGCACACGCACACATTGTGTGCATATATATATATATATACATATATATTATTATATATCACACATATATACTATTATAATATTATGCGCGCAGCTATATTATTATAAACAATCGTTTAAATTTCGCAATTAGCTCGGTCCGATGGTTTTCAATTAGTTTCGTTATTCGGCGATAAGACTGGTATAATTAATTGATAGTGTTGGCTGCAGTAACAGCAGTGGTAGTAGTAGTAGCAGTTCAGAGTGTGTATATATGTATAACATGTATATGCGCACAGGCCACAGCCGGGAAACGATTTAAAATGATTCCGACCGACAGTGCTGCGGCGCAGTGTATCGTATTGTGTATGGCGTGGTGGTATGCCTACTTTCGTATACCATCACCGCGATAGACGGTAATTTCATCAATTATTTTCGAAATGAACGCACGAAAATAACTGTTTTGAGCTAGGGACATCATGCCCTTAAAGACCTTAACATATACGTATGCATTTATGCCTTAAAGAATCACTAAATGCGCTATTAAAATATGCGTTAAAAAAAAAAAAAAAAAATTCATAACATTTGATAAAACCTCTTTATTTTTATATCTAGAAAATATTTACATAATTATGATTTGTATTATATAATTGTTTTTCAACTATCGGGAATCACGTGTACGATGTATCAATAATAGTAACATGCGAGTATAACACAAACACTAATTTCATACGAGTAAAATCGTCAAAATAATATCTCAGGTCCGGGAAATCTATTTAAAACTATGTTTTTTTTTTTTTTAATATTTAGATAACTTAAACGTTTATATCAAAAATGGTCAAACATGCGCTTATGAATGAAAAATAGTCAAATATGTAAAATATGAAACTATACATTTTGAATATAAACTCGTATTGTTATGAAACAAATTTCTATATTACTTAACTATGTTTTAAATGATTACTGAAAAACATGCTAATTCCTAGATGTCCCCTGCACTACTCATTACTAGGTAATATTAATTAGTAATATTAATGTTGATCAGGAAAAATCTCTAATTCGTATCATTTTTTTGGCTTTCGTTACTCGGGTTAACTGTAGATAAATTAACTAGAAGTACACATTTTAATTATTGAAATAATTGTAATTAATATTTTAGTTTACGCTATTCCGTCGTAAAAAAAAAATAGTGTTTGAATATAAGAAGACCAATTTTATTAAATATATTATCATACGATTTCGCACAAGATTAAATTATATTTTGAAAAAATAATTTATTTTGAGGAATTATTAATATTATTAACGTACGTTTTCATAATATATAGACGCAATTTCGCATATTAACTTTATTGATGTATCTTTTTATTTTGTATATTTTATAGTTTATGTTATAGTGTATATTATATTTTATTTTTATGTGCCCAAACAAAAAATTCGCATTGAAAATATTGAAAGTGAAATATTTATTCATGTGGATTATTATTCAAATTAATACACGACCAAAACTCATCCCTTGTGACACTTATTTACCTTTTTTATTTCTAAAATATGCATATTACTACAACAAAATATTACGGCAATATTGTTTGTTTCAACAATTAAATTTTAACAGTATCCAGTAACATAATTTATGTACATTATTCATTGTCTACTAACTGTTTGACGATACCGTTATGTGGGTCAAAATAATTATATTATGGAAAACTGAAATAAATCCATGTAAATATTTTACGACTTAATATAATATAGGTACAGTGTTTTAAGTTGATGGATATGTTTGGTACAGTCATAAATAGGGCTGGGACTTAAATGCCTCAAAAAAACCAAAAAACGCTCTAAAAAATGCACTATAATATTTTTTTATTCCTCATAATTTTGATATGTTAATGATAATTGATAAATTATTAAATAACTTTTAAAGGACTGTAAAAATGTTTTACAGACACATAACTGATCATTTTGGACTTGTTTAATCTGAAAAAACAACTATTTCCATACAGTTTAATTTTTTTTTTAATAATTTAATACGAAAACCTACTTTATAGTTTATTAAGTTAATATAAAAACCATGTAAATATCTTAAAACAAAATTACAAATTCAAATTTTAGATTTAAAAACTCCAAAAATGTCCTAAAAAGTGAAAAAAATGATTTTAAAATTTAAAATTGTCAATAATGCAAAAAAAATGCAAAATAAAAACTTATTATTCTGATTCAAAATTATATGAAAGCATCGCGTAGCTTTGGAAATCAATGCAAAGTGCATCAAAATCTCAGTTTTAGTCATAAAATATTGTAACGCCAAGTAGGTAGGTACTAAATATAATAAAATATTATTGTATAACAATTCGCTAGCAATTTGTTTATCTTTCCAATCGGCTATCACTGGTAATATAATATTTTTTATTGTGTAGTGCGTCAATTGGAATTATCTCGTGGTTTATACGAATTAACCATAATATTATAGTATTAGTTACTACAGTACAATTTACTATTTAGTATATTAGGAAATCGAGTCTCAAATTGCATTAGTTTATATCATTAATATTTGAGTATTCTTTCAAAATAAAATTTTTTTAAAAAATCGGAAATCAATAGTTTAAATTTTTTGTTCGATTTTTTTATTTACATAGTTATTTCAAATCATTTACAAGCCGTAGTACTTAAAAATTAACGCTTTTGTTATGTTATATGTTATTTGTATACCAAATGGTTTAGTTTGGTATCAACATACTATAATAGAATATAATAGTATTTCATTTATGATTTTTATTTTGTAATAATATTATATGACGTAAGATGTGCCGAATTTAAATTGTATTGATTATTAAATAAAATGTTTTTTTAATGGATTATTATTTCATATACTTTATGAATTTGTTGTGAGACGTGAAGTAAATAAAAAAAGTGTACTTAGGGTATAATTTGTATTAAAAAAAAATCCCCCCTCGTAAATAAGTGGTGCACTTAAAAGTAGTTGAAACTAGCTATCGCATGTCTATGTGTTTGTTAAGTTGAATTTAATTATTTTTTGTGTTTACTTATATGTTTCTTAAATTGTGTCAATGTTAAAGTTCTTTTTTTTCATTTAAGAACTAGGTACTCATTTATATAAGCAGATCATTTTTTAAAAACGTTGATGTATCTAAATTTAAACGTGTAATTTTTTAACTGTTTTGTTAAATTTGTGCGTTTAGGATAATAAAACCAAGACATATTAGGTCTAAAATATATGAGGCTATGATGATTTCAACATCATTGTTATATTAATCTATTAACATTTTATAATTAAAAATCAGCCGAGTACTTTAGACTGATCTTACAAATATTATATATTTTGTGTACAATCATTACCCTAATCCCCAGACTATTATCCTTAGTACGAGCATCCTTAGGTTGATTTTAATAACTCGGAAACTATTCGTTCGAAATTCGATTGAGATACATTTAAATTTTTCAAAAAAAAACATCTACTACTAAATATAGTTTACAGTTGAAAAAATATTAAAAATTCCACAAATCAAAATCTGAATAAAATAATATATACGATAGTATGTAATAATATGTAACCATAAGAAACATTGCGAGCATGAGTGGAGAATCGCCGTATTGTGTAGAGGTACCACCCACCTATCTGTAATATCTACACGAGAATCAAAACCGCGAGTTTGTAATCAGCCACAATAATTATACCAGGGTCGGGTAGAGCACACACGATAATGACAATATTGTGCAGTATGATATTATTAATGTAGATTATAATAATAATCATGATAATATTGTAATTATTGGGGCATTGATGACTATATACTTGGGCTGCACAGGCAGATGCGTATCGCCGTATTATAGTAATAATAATAATAATAATAATGACTAACGTCTTTGGCATTAATATTGTCCTGCTGCAGGTCTCGGTACGGTGATCACGTATTATCGACTGGGCCATTAGCGGTCGCGGTCGTCCCTCGATAGTCTTAAACGACATCGCGACGTGTGCACCGGGTACACAAGTTTTGTCTCTATAATATAATACGCCCATAGATCTAATATAATATAATATATTATTGTTATACATAAAACACGATAATAATATCGTGCGGTACGCGATCCAGTGGAGAACATTTCGGTGGACCGCGTCGCGGACGTTCGGTCGTTACGACGACATTATGATAATATTATATACAGGGCGATTCGCCACCAAGCATGCTGCACTCATCCCATTTTTTAACTCCAATAATGAATTCGTTCAAAACCTGATTTTTAGAATTTTTACACATCATTATGCTTAAATACTATATTTTCAAATGTTTGAGATTTTTTTGTACTAGGTACATAAGGGGTGTCCTGTGAAGATACATACTTCTGTTTTTCGAATGAGATCCCTTCTCCTCTTAATTGCTGTGAATTGTTTGACGGATTAATTTTATGGATATTTTGATGTATCTAATTCAAAATTCGAACGAGTAGTTTTCAAGTTATTTAACTTTGTGCATTAAAGATAATATTGGTAATTGGTTCGGAAGATTTGGGGGCTAATCATTTTTAAAAATGATTCAAGTATAATAATAATAAGATAACAATTAGAAGAAGATAATAACTAGATACAATATTACATATATTTTATACTTTTGTAAGACCGTTTTGAAGGACTATTATATTGTTAGTGTAAACATTTTAATAACTAAATTTTGAATTAGGTACATCAACATTTTCAAAAAATTATCCACTTAACAATTTTAAACAAAATAATGGGGAAGGTAAGGTTGGAAAACAAATGTTTGTTTTGTCATAGAACACTGAGTATAAAAAAAATCCAAGAATTCGAAAAAATTTGCTTTGACTATATTCAAAAATTCCAAAAATCACAATATGAATAAATGTAAAGTTAAAAATTGCAAATGAGAGTGTTTGGGCAATCACTGTGTAGACATGCCGATTGATATAACTTCAGTGCACTCACCACAGTACGGTATTGTACGAACTGATTATGGTCGTTAATATTTATTGCTATAGTTGTACATAAAATTATTGTATAGCTTATTCAACGACACTTATGCGACATTATTCGACGTCGCTGTCCGTTATTATATTATATTCGTATATTAACCCATTAGCGCCGTGCGTTGCCATATGGCAACATAGGTATACCTATTTTTAGAAGTTAATTTCTCATTGGGAATTTTACTAATAACTGTGAGAATAACATAATGTAATAGATTATTGTTTAAAGATAAGATATGGTTAAAATTGACTCCATCTATTGTAATCATTTTTGTTATATCGTTGTTTGACTTTTTGCGTTGACGTCGTTCTACGAAAAATGGATATTTCTTTCGAGTAAGTAAATTTTGTAATACTTTTATTGTACATTTTTTCTTTTTTCTATGTAAAACGTATTTAATACAATATTATCTATATAGCCAAGTACAAAACAAAAAAATAATACAAACATTTACGTATTTATATAAGTGTAAAGTTTGATGTTGCCATTTGGCAACGCTGGGCGTTTATAGAACATTTTCAATAGAATTTTTATTTTTTTTCGATTAGAAATGGGTTTTCACTCTCTGAAGCTTTAGACATACTTTTAAATGAAGATACGGAGGGAGACATTTTTATTGAACCTCCAAATCCTCATGTTGATACAGATGTAGATTCTGCAGATGAGGATGGGAGTGGGTAAGTCCCTTATTTATTTTCTTTTTATTCATTATCTAATACATATACCTATATAAAAAAAATTTCTACCTTTAGTTTGGTTGACAATCTCAGTTCTCGGCAATTATTAGCAAATGCTGAAATACGGCTACAAAACAATGAACGTTTAGGTGTTAATTATGAAGATTTAGACAATCAATATATTTCTCAAATTCATACTACACGTGAATCTTCTTCAATAGTTGAACCTTTTGAGTTATCTGATGAGTATAGAAAGTGGATAAGCACTCGTATAAAATCAAAAAGTAAACCAAGTTGGATAAAAGGGGCCGACTTTGATATTGAAAAGACAAATGTATTTCCTGATCCCGACTATTCTATATATCAAAATATGTCCATAATCG
>JACXSJ010001794.1:47892-70724 GCA_014851325.1 Pentalonia nigronervosa | reverse complement strand
ATTATGCATTGTGCATCATACCTAGTTTATTATTATGAGATGAACCATAATTCTCATCTTTAGACTAGAGAAGATAGGTGGTGATATAATTAGTGATAAATTGATAATACACATGAAAAAGTGGCACTATGTTTAAACGAATTAAAAAAAAAAACTTATAACATATAATAAATTCTACTAATAACAAATACAACTTTAATAATAAATACTAATAATAATTTTTTTTTATCGATAGTAACAGTCTCAGCGATTAGGGTCATTGGCTACAAAAGATTTAAAATAATTAAATATACGGAGAATAATTTTTTTTTTTTTTTATTGATCTTAAGCCCGGCAACTATGGCCATTAGCTGTTTGTAGGTTTTTTTTTTAGTAGGTTTTTATTGTGAGTTGAGGAACGGTTGGGTTGAAACACGTTTTGTATGTGTGGCAATGATTTGTTGCTAAAAACCCGGGTGGTCACCCATCCGGGAACTAGCAACACCGGCCGGTACGTACACTCAGAGCGTTTCCGCAGTTGAGCGTACGACCGTGCCACACTAATTCTTCGGAGAATAAATTGTTACATTAGGTAAAGACGTATAACTATAATGATGGAGAGAGAAAAAAATGACTTATAAAATTAATAGTAATAAATTACAGGTGAATTACTTTGTACATTTGTAATGTATATTATTTGTATATAATTCTAAATTTGGTTATAAATTTCTGTATCCCTGTGGAATTTGAAAACATTCATGACACCAGTGTTTCGATTTTCGGCTAGATGGTGTATTAAGTTGTGTTTCAGATGTTGTATTTCGTACTTCCTACATTCAGTTAGGATGTGTTTGACCGTCAGAGAATAATTGCCAGATTATGAACTAATAATAATTGTAAAGCGATAAACGAGTTATAATCGATAAAGTGATACAATTTATATTTAAAATATAATATTATGTTTACGGATCGGTGCGTATAGTAATGAAAAATATTATACCGTTAAAAATATGTTTTCTTAAGTTATAATTATTTAATATTTTTGCGCCCCCCCCCCGCAAACACCACGCTCGATTCATCCCTGCAATTACGACTCTGCATTATATATAATATAAATATACTAATTTTTCAAGCCCATCGCTAAGGTACAAACAAGTTATGCGTCGTTTTAAAGAAATTGAAGTGGCAAAATAAAATAAATATCGGCAACAGCTGACAATAATTATTTTTGCTTTAGGGCTGAAAATATCTAACGATGGACCTGCGTATTAGTCACTGTAATGGATGTATTTAGTTTGAATATCAATGATATAAAGTCATTACATACGGAACACGATTCTGAACGAAGACTGTCTGTTAGCCTACATTACTATAGTCCAGACATATCGAACTCAAAGTATTAACTGGGCCAAATATATTGAATAGCTAAACTAAGCTATACTAGGCGGGTTAGGTTACATAAAAAACCATTTTATACAAATTTTTAATTTTATATAATCTTTATTCTATATTAATATAAGACTATCAATAATATTTATTTGAGTGCAGTTTATCAGAATATAAGATAAAAAAGCCATATAATGACGATTATCTCTCCCTATATTAGTGACATAAGATGAAAATTGTAATTTTTTTTTTTATTAATTTAATTTTTACTATTAATTGTCCATTAATATTAGTAGCCGTAAGCCATAAAAAATGAGCCGTGGATCGCATGGGAATTGTGGGCCACGTGATTAATGTCTGCTATAGTCTATACTCTATAAGCAGTGGTTGAAGTGGTGAGAGGATAAGAGGGATAGCATTCCTCAATTTTAAACTCTTTACTTGAAAATTTAATATTTTTTATCTCTCTACTTATTTTGTCCCGAATAACGCATCCTCTCAAAGATTTGTGTCTTAACGTTATTGACGTATCGAAATCATAATTAGTAAGATCGACATCAATGGTCGGAAAAAAATTTCTTGAGCAAATATTTTGAATTACCAATTAAGTTTCATCTATGAAATATACATTATGTACTATTGTATAAATATTTACTAAAAATTAAAAAAATTACCTAAAAGTTATAAAAAATACTCAAAAAATGCCAAAACTGCTAAAAATGCAAAATAAAAATTTCTAATATAATGAAACGAATTTTGTAATATATCTATTACTTGAGAAGCACTAACTTAAATCTAAAAAATAATATATTTTACATTCAAATTCGGGCCCATGTAATAAAAATAATATTGTCAGTCAGAATAAAACAAAGTTAGCGCTCGCTTGCAGAATTTGTTAAAAAAAAATAATTAATAATTTTAATAAAAATAAAAAAATAAATTACTTCCTATATTGATAATTACAATATCTTATATCTATTAATTTACAAAAAAAATAATCCAGTTCGCTAGCAGATAAGATAAGTATAAATTCCTGAAAAATATTTAACGCATAGATACTTTATTATATCATAGCTAGAGCAATAAAATGTGGAGTTAGGAAATAACAAAAGATAAAATGTATTATTATAATATTATCAAGTATTTTTCATTTGGTATCCATACCATGTAGATTACACATTATTATTTGTTACTTTATTACGGTTACACTGTATTAGTATATAATACTTCTTAAGTTCATGTATCCTTGTCTTTTGAATAATTTTGACTATAAAATTATAGAAAAAAATAATCCACTCAAGGAAAAAAATTGATTTGTTTTAACGGTTATACGTACCTACATACACCAAAAAGATTATAAATTTTTTACTGTATAGAGTAAAAATAATAGTTTTATTGATTTCCTCGAAAACATATCTAAAAAAATGATTTTGTTATTTTTACAAAATTGTTCTTAATACCTAATATATAAAAAAGAGATATCGTTTAGACATCATTCTTAAAATTTACAAACATATAAACTTAACATTTTGAATAGTGATTTCTCCAATGCTTTGTTGTGCAATAAGAAGAGATTTAAAGAAAAATTACGTTTTAAAGAAGACTAACAAAGGAATTTTGTTCTGTATATATATAAAAGCCAATCACTCATGATGAAAAAACGTGTGAATATAATATTTGGAATAGTGTTTCCTCTAATCATCTAGATTTACAAAAAGAATGGATTTAAAATTTAAGAATTTAAAGTCATCTAATATATTTTTGGTTGCCATTAATAAAATAAAATAGTAAATTATTATGATTGGAATGATTGGATATCATCATTTTAAAAATTGTACTATTTATTTTATAACTGTCTAATTGACGGAGGGTTATTTGGAAAAACCTTGATTTAAAACAGGTAATTAATAATTTGCCACCTATTCAAGGGTTACCGCAAAGATATATTTGGCTGCCTGTTTGTCTGTTAATCTGTTAATCCAGGAAAGGTAAAAAGCCATTGAAAATGATGAACCTATTTTGACGGGATTTTTAAAGTATTGTATTATATGGTGCAAAAATGAAAAATAGCTAAATTTTAATTTGGGTGGAGTCAAGTGGTATTATAATTCGATGTATCTACACTAAAAAAAATGTTATTCTCTAATTCCTAATACGTCAAAAATTTAATTTGGAAATATTTTGCACATTTCAGCATTATAGTTGCATGTTTTTCTATAGTGTTTACTGCACCAAAATCTTGTGTTCACTCATAAGTAAATGAGATATTGAGATATTAAGACAATGTAGGTGGGGATTTTCCGCATACAGGTAACGGTTGTCTGCTATCTCTAATAACCGACGAGTGCGGCAACTGGCAATTGACATTTTTAAATTCAGGTAAATAATTCTAGTGTAAGCTTCATAGCATCATCCTTATATCTTACTACTGGGAAAAAAAGATTGTTGGTAGTCGGGACTGTTTATATGGTAGATTTTAAAATACAGACATTATACTCCAATGATTAAATGCACTTATAGACGCGTCGTTTACTATATCAGTAGTAAAATAAAAATAATATCAACTACAGTGTACGGGTCCATCGTCTTCGGCAACGTTCAGTCCGTTGATTATTAACGCCGCAATGACGACCACCTGCCCGACAAGGCACATGACTCCAAATGGTCTGTGCATCTTGTATCCGCTAATGGCGGCCGCCACGTTGAGGACTACCACGCTGGCGATCATGCACATGCAGTTAAAGAACAAGGTGTCGGTTTGCAGTGTTACGGGTCCGCCGTTCATCGATATTGGCAGCGTGCACTTGACGAACCACGGCAGACCCAAACACAGCAGTATGTCCATCGTGTTAGAGCCCAGCGCGCTGCTGATGCTCATGGACCCTTCTCCTGCAAGAGTTATTAAAATAAAATATGTGATTTACAAAACGCGTTTGTTGTCCTCATTACAAGAGTTGATCGCGGTTTTATGACTGACTATAGGTCACCATAATATTATATACTCCGGTACACTGGTAGTCACTCTATACATACAGCCCACATATGGTGTTCAAAAAGTTTCAAAACTGTCATTAGACTAATAATTAAGACCGATAAACAATAATATGATATAATTAACGAAGTAAAAAAATATTTTATCTAATAAATGTGTAGTAGTGTTATATTTTATTGCTATATTCATGCCTATAATTAGTCTAAAATTATCGTTTCCAAACTTTTTGAACACTTTGTGTATTTATGCACATGCGTATTGTACGGAGTGATCGATTCAATCCTAAAACACTTATTATTCGAGTTTAATGAAGTTTAAGTTTTAGTGTTTTACGATTAAAAAAAATCACTCTATATGTATATAATATACAAAGTAAAAAGAAGCAACCATAAAGTAATAAAATAAAAGACTCAATTACTATTATTAGTTAATTAATGTTTTTAGATAACCACCGTCAATGTTATATACAACTTTTAAGTTCTTACCGTTTTGTGCGTTTATTATGCCCGAAACGGCCTCGGGGATGCTGTTGCCGACCGCCAAGACCCCTATGCCCATGACTATGTCGCTGACATGAAACGTATCACCTATAATAGTGGTATGAAGTGACATAAACGCCAAGAAATAAGAATAAATTATAATATTATTTTTGCGATAAGCCATTAAAACACAATTAATAACAAGGTGCGGTGATATTCAGATATGCCTACAGAATTTTTGCAATCCAGAACTATTTTTTTTACCCACCCCTTCCATTACAAATAATAGATTTAATTATATTATATTGATATTTATAATTACCAACCCAAATATGACTTAATAAAAAAAATTACAAAACTCTTGCGATTTAGCCACCCTTGAATTCGTCTCTGAGATATTCTAGCCTCATACAGTTGACCCCCAAGACCCTCCTTCTAAAAACGTTACTTATACGCACTCAAAATATAGCAATAATTGTGTATTATTCATAACATTTATATTAATATAGAGACGAATTCTAAAAGATAAATAAAACGCATTTATAAATTATAATAATAGGTATAAGTATAATATCAATTTTATAATATAGAGTACCCTCTCTAAATCAGGAGTTAGTGTAAACTTCAAATAGCTATTATAGATCGGTACTATAATGCTATACTTTCAGTACAAAAATATTATTTAGATTCCCGTGTAGCATTAACGGATGGTTAAGCGCGCAAATGTGTTAAGGACAATTTTATTTTTAATTTATTTCGTTTACGAGAAGTAGGTTTTTTTTCAATTTATTTAAAAGTGAAATTCTTTTGAGTATTTATTATTACAATAATTCTCATACAATTTCAAATTTGGTTCTCATTAAGACACGAGAGTGTACTTGACCACCGACTTATCTATAGATAACAGGTATCCGTGCAACACATACATTTATGTAGATACGTATTCGTACCTACGTACGTTTTAAATTTATTCTTACCGCATATCGTTAAAATCCATGACAAAACGTACGTGATGGCACTGATCCATATAATAGACACGAAGAACGTGATAGGGTAAAATGCTCGTTTTGTCCGGCAATCCGGTATCGTGGCCCACAATGCAAAGTTAACTGGCGAGCAGAATGACCACCAGACGGTCTGCAACACTTTTTTCCCGGACGATTTCATTGGAGGTAAAATGTAAGCTGCATAAAACGATTTATTTTTAGACTGAAAAGTTAAAATTACTTCAGTAATAAACGTATACATATTGTACTACCATATGATAAAATAATTATGCCAAAGAGTAAAAAAGTTTGAAAACAATCTACTAAAAAATTTTAGAAGTTAGGTATCCAAAAAAATTACCAGAATTTGACAGTTATATAGCCCGTTAAAATTGCTATAGATGTCTTTAATTCGAATATTGCTACAAATCAAAAATATAATCAACAGTTAGGATAACTTTTTGGAATAATAAGTTCATATAGTTAAACCGATGTTTATAATTTTATAAATAATTGAAGCTATCATGCAAAAACAACTTGTTAGAAAGAATAAATAGGCAAGTTTAATTAGCAGTAGGTAAGTCGTATAAGTATTTTAATTTACAAAGTATTTAATATATCGTATTAGTATTATAGTATAATTATATAATCAGTACATATTGTCATGATTAGGTTTTTCTAAATGGCCTGCTTGGTACCAATCGTCTGTTAGCTTTTATGCAATAATCCAAAAAAATAAGTTGATTGAATGGCGAACAAATAACCATTATATTATTATGATATTAATATTATGTGGTCATATACTTTCACCCTACTTTGTTCATCGACATTCGATTGATCATGTTCGCTGAAGATTATCGAGGTCGAAGTTAATGTTTTCTTCGATGACGCCCACTCGCTTTGTTGCAGCTGCAGCTGATGTTCAACTATTTAATGGGTACAGACAATCTATATTATTATAAATAATAGAAATTTTTACTCGCGTGTGTGTATAAGTATAGCCCAATATAACATTCATGGGTCTAAAATTTGGTACTTAAGTAATCTTACACCCAAGAATATGCACTTTAAAGACAATTATTAAAATGTTACATTTTTAAGAGAGGCTCACGCAAAGATTTGTTGGCTTATGAAAAACACATACTTAGGTACAATAATTAGATGTCCAATGCTTTGACGACTTTAGAATATATCTATAAAATCCGTTTGTAAAGTATGCTCGTGTTGCCCAAAAGTGGAATTCCTACTTCCTACAGATTTATAAATAAAGCGTATCTTACTTTCAATATTAATAACTAACCTGTTCCATATTGGCGTATTTGTGTATCATTTCTCTGTAGTATGACATTTTGAGATTCCGCCAAGTCGTTCTTTTTACAAAATATCAATCGTTTGATACATTCAAAAACTGATATTCCTATATAAGTCATAAAAGCATGTAAATATATTATGTACTTCATTGTCAGGCACGCAGCTAGGACTATACTATTCTATACTATTTGGGGTGGTCTAATTATTGCCAACATTTTTTTTGAGTGGCCAACATTTACTTATTCTCCACCCCCTAAAAATAATCAAATAATAAGTATGACGTTTATAATACGATTATAATTTAGATTCTAAGTGAAGTAATTAAAGCTACTTATTTGTATTCAAATTTGAGATTCTGAAGAAAATATTTAAGTCTCTTCAGTATACTGTATACCTGCTAATATTCAAACTGTTTTATTTATATTTGTATTCGTCGTGTTAACATAGACTACAACATTAAAAATTATTACAAGTATGTAATATAACAAATAACAAATATCATAGCAGAAGTTTTAAAATATGGTTTAACTAATATGAATATTTTATGAATGCTTCAACTCATTTATTGAGCTTTAGGTTCTTCAACAATATAATGGGGTTCCACTGCATATTTTGGGTGGCTGAGTCACCCTGGGCCACCTCTTAGCCCTTACGTGCCGGTTCCTCATAATTTATAAATTTCTGAGTTTCTGATTCATAAACATATAATTAATAGTTACACATTATTTTTTGGATCTAATTAGATTTGGATAAATAATATCGTCTCGTCTATCTGCAACAACCGCGCGTTTGATGTTTTTTCAAACAGTTAAATTGATAATTGTTTGCTTTATAGACCATCATCGACAACCAAAATCACGCCCCCAACCTACCCGATTATAATGGTGGGGGGACCTTCTAGGCTTCATCGCCACATCTAATGACATTATATAATATATAATATCGATACAATAATAATAATAAAATAATATTACGAAATCATTAAATCTTACGGTTGTCGTGTTTCCACTTTTTGACTGCCGCGACGAGCTTGTTCTGTGTGAACAGGAAGATAAAGTATCCAAAACACATGGTGACCATGATCAGCGCCTCGTACCACACGACCACGTTATCCACGGCGATGGCGGCCAACACGGCTATGGACGTCGCGTACACGCCACTGTCTCGGATTAGTGGCCACTTTTCCACCGCAATTGGCCGGCTGCAAATTGCTAGGCCCGCGCACGCCGATACGCCCAGAGTGTTATACACGCCACTGCCTACCACCGTACCTACGCCCAGGTCAGACTTGGTCATGAAAGTTCCAATCACGGAGACGATAAGCTCGGACGTGCAAGTTGCCGCCGCCATGAAAGTCGCTCCGGCAACGTCCGTCGAGATTCCCAGATCTGGAAAACCATAAGAGTATACAGTGGAACACTGTTGAATAAAGCCCTTTTCACACGATAATATTATGTAGTCATGCTATATCTATCATATACTATCTAGTTTTAGATATTGTGTTTGAACTAGTGTACTAGTACCCTTAGGGGTGTTTACGGGGGAAAGAACTGTACTTACTGACGCAAAAAAATCTCGCGTGATCGCCGATCACTACAGATTTTGATTTAATTTTTAATAAAGGGAGCAGTGTAGAGAGCAGCCAACAATATTATTAAACCGTGTTCTCATCATGTTATATTATTCAAAGCAAATTTTACAAAGAACAATAATATAGACATGATATAGATTGAAATGCAATGCCTGAAATGGGCACGCCAAACCGTTGCTCGAAACGTCATTTTGGTTTATGCTATTAAAATCATATTGCATTGATTGTTGAAAATGATATCTCTAGAGAAAATAAGGCATACGTTAGCCGTCGCTACATTGAATAAGTGAATTAACAAAGTTATCCACTATAATAACCCCGATACACTACAACGTTGAGCAAACAATTCCGCGACAGGCAAATTACTTAAATAATATAATTTAATAATATGAGACATCAATGAAGAAATTCTCGACAGTAGTGTAGCTAAATTGCCTATCTACGACGCCGTGTCATCATTTTGTAATACGTGAATAGACATAATTATATTAAATTAGGTATTGTATAAATAATTATAATGCTAACATCAATATTGTGGAGTAGAGAAGGCCTAATAAGGAAATGTACTATTATTCCCCCTTCATTTATAAATAAAAACTCAATCAAAACTAAAAAAATGCAATAACCCGTATGTTTTGTGGGTTAAATATTTAATCCTACTAATTTAAATCAATATTATTCAGACATATAAAAATAATTAATCAATGTGTAATTTCATACCTAGGCATATATATAACACTGATGGTAGGAAATAGTCTTGGCAAACAAACGTTATGAATAGGAACCCATAAAACACCAGGATTAAGTGAATGATAATGGCTCCTTGACGTCTCTGTTCTTCGGTGAAAAAATCGCTAGGGAATTCGTCAATTGAACGGTGAATATTTGCACACGGAGTAAAACTTCTATTCTTAAAATTTTCTACAGTAAAATCTTTTCCTGAAAAAATAATAATAAACATTCAATAAAAATATACAAATTATCCATGTTACTGTCAAAACTAGATTACTATAATAGGTAAATCTTGGCTTTATTGGTTAATACAAGTATTAACTAATTATTAGTTATCTACTAATCGTATACAGTAAAATCAGAAAAATATAATTCATTTTATTCAGGTTTTTACTAAGAAACATTTTGTAAAATTTAGAATTTAGAAATTGTGTTATTAAAAACTATTTATATAAGTTAAATTATGATCGATATACATTGTGTTATTGTCGTTTAGATAAAGGTAATCTATTTCATTTACAATTTAAGTGTTAAAAGTATCAATAAATGTTACTGTGGAATCTGTTGTGCGCATATTATATTAAATTATTATTATTTTAAAAAGGAACACCTAGTATACTACATTCTGATAATGGGTGAGAATTTTTAAATACAATTATTACCTGCAGTCATTGTATGTAAAAAGTAGCCTCAAGTTAAAACAGCTTATGGAACAGCTCGTCATAGCCAATCTCGAGGGTCAATCGAACGAGCTGATCAAGGCATCAAAAGAATGATAGCTACTTGGATGGAGACTAATCAAATTATAAAATAGTCTGAATCGTTACGATTTTCACCAGCAATGAACAATTCAGCATTTCATTCAGTGTTTATATTTTATAATACTAAACAATATAAATTATATATTAAAGTTTGTTCAATAAGTTTTAAGTAACATAATTTTAGTAAATATTTTTGATTTTTGTATATTAATACGTATAATAAGAATTATTAATATTATACACATAATAATAATACATTACTATGTATTATTATACTTTTAAAAATATATCTACACAAAATAATTTTATTAAATGGTGTATTCATTTTTTGAATTTTAAATTCTTCAAACCATTATTATTTTAATTTTAAAATTGTGATGTAGTATCATATTTAATTTTTTAATTAATTTATCCTTATAAATAACTTAAACAAATATAAGTAATTTGAATTAATAATCTATAATTATATTTTTTAAACAAAATACATATATGTCAATAAACTAGTATATAAATATATAATTAAGTTTAATATGGTTAGTTAATAAAATTGATTTTTTGTTTTTAATCATGAGGTACCTAGTTAAGAACCTATAAAAATCTTCTGTTATGGATTAATTTGACTGTCGTTATTTGTACATTTTAGGTAGCACAAAATGTTTTTAGTAAAAGCTCGAATAAAATTTTGATTTTTAGCATTTACTGATAATAAATATTGAATATTAAATCTTAATATTAAATATAAGGAGTAAAGCCTAGCTTTACCTAGATTTTACCTAGCTTTGTCGATAACATATAAATAAAAATATCCAAAGATGAATTATCCTGTACAATAATATCTTTATAATACCCAAGACAAACCATCTAACAGATATAATAATCATGAAGACATTTATATAATATTTTATTTTGAATTAATAAATTGTTTTAAATTTTATTTTTGAGGTGAAAAAGATCTTTTAGTAATGGCAATTCCTGAACTTATCAACTACCTACATCATAACTTCGTTGAATAAATGAATATAATTTATACTGTTTTAGGAATTAGTACCTGCATGTAGGAGACATTTTCATGTTCTTCTATATTTGCATTGTCGTGAGTAATTGTATAAATACTATGTAATAATCGAGCAGAAAGTAGTTTTTAATAATTTCTATAACATTATTTCATAATAAATAGATAACACGTCTTTTTAAATGTATTTACGAGTACCGGATTAGTTGGATAAATAATGTGATTAGTTTACATTCTACGTGATAACTTTTTAAAGTGATGATATAGAAGACGTAATTCCATATATATTATATTTATCGATTGGAAAATATTATATTACTACCTACTATCAGTAGCGTATTTTCGTTTATTATTTAAAATGTCATAACACCTGATGGCTGCTATACGTATTTTAACATTTGACACTAAGTAAATAATATTGAATAAGGGTTTTCTCGTCATAACTAATCTTTGGTGCAGGGAGAGTATGTGCGAATGGGTAGGCAAATATTCAGATGCTTATTTTAGTGTGGTTTGGGGGAGAAATAGAGGGGTATAGGAAAACAATGATTACGAGTTTACTTGCCGGCACGCGTGGCGGCTAAAATAAATTATACGTTTAGGAGTGGCAAATGGTTATATAAGTAATGTGTAAATCTGTCTTTGACTAACCTGGGTCGAGATGGTTAACGGCAGGACGAGTTGTAGTCGAGCTACTGGAATGGTATGCATCCGTAGCGGCGGCGTTGGCGTGTGTAACGAGGGTGTGAACAGCAGAAACTGCAGCGAGCAGCACTACTGCGATGGACGATGACCTGTGTCTGCGAAACATCGTTGTAAACGTTAAGTACTTTCTATTACCTATGTAAACGACGACTGCTATTGACTACAATCTCACCGCAGTGACGATATTATACAAATTGTATTATTTTCATATATTATAATACGCACGATAAGCCGATAAGTCATATTATTTGTCACAAGTGGTGTTGTAGATATGTTATTCTCCGGGATGAGCGGCAAGAGGCATGTTTTGTATTGAAAATATTATCAACAATAATTGTCAAGTACGTGGTATTATCGCATTAACTGTTATTATTAAAAATATACTTTAATATAATAATCATAATATTATGTAAACATGATTTGTGTATAGTTATAAGCAAAGTATAATATTCCATAAGTATACCTATAGACTGCATACTTTTCTCGTCATCATTAATCTGAAAATTAAACTCATGATGTGACAAAAACAAAATTGTATATAATTGGTATATATTGCTATTGGTAGAAGAGTATTTTTTATTTTACATTTTTAATCGACAAAAAGGGGTGAAACTAAATTCGTCTTTCACCTCTTATTCTGCCATAATTTATTAAATTTTAACATAACGTTCACCTTTATAATAGTTTTATGAATCCATTATGATTTAAATTCTGTTTAGTAACTATGTAAGCCTTAGGTCCTAAGGTAAATACTATTTTATCTTTTAACCAAACTGATATAAAATTTAAACAGCAAACTATATTTGTCCACGTGAAATCAATTCAAATTCACACGACAGCTATGGATGATCAAATTTACTTCCTAGAACTTGGCCAAAACCCTAAAGTGTTTCAGTTATGCAATACATTTTACATAAATGTACTATTTTTTGTTACAAACATTCAATATTAGAAACAAAAAGCTCAAGCGAGCATTACAGCTAATTTCTCCATAAAACTTGATATTGTCAATTCACAAACAATGTTTTAATTAAACTATGAAACATTTATTCAGTCACTGTAAGAACATTTTTAATAAAATACTATTACAACATTCTGTCATAGAATCGAAAAGATAAAAAGATAAAATTTATATATAAAAATATAGTTTAATTTTTATCAATAGACAAAAATATAAAGTCGTAATAAGTAATTTCTGATAAAGAAAGAAATAATTAGATCAACAAACAAAAACTGAAATAAATCATTTTTATTGAATTGAATAATAATAAGTAATAACATAGATATATTTTAGAGTAAGTAAAAAATTAGACATTTTATCCGCCTGATTTTTATAAAATATTTATTAATTTTGTTTTTTATTCGTTTAGGAATTATAATATATAATACTATTATTTATTATAAATTAAAGAACAATTATTATTTTTAGCTTCAAAATCTATTTTCCCAAATTGTTAACTGATTTATTTCGTCTTTCGATTTATTTAGTGTATATTTTGTTTTTATAATGTTTTTATTTTATACATTTCTTTGAACGTTAATTTTTACTATTTTGATTAATGATTATTACTCATAAGATTTCAATTCCTAATATAATTATTATTGCTTGACTATATTGACTATTTGACTATGTAATCTAAACGATATTTATTTATCGAAGCCTAATTATATAAATACAATGCTAAATTTTAAGCATTAACATTTATAAGCACACAACTTCAGCTTGGAGACTTTAAACAAAGTAATAACCGAAGGTCAAACTAAAATATAATCTAAACTAAGCCTGGTTTTTAATTATTTTTAAAAACAATAAAACAACTATTGTAAAATACACTTAAATAATATCAAATACTTCTGTGACTGCGTCGTTTGTCAGTTTTCTAAAATATACAAATATCAAATTTAACAAATTACTTTATACGCTTTAAAATGACTCAAAATGACATCATTTGGATTCCGTAAGCAAGTTTCAAACAAATTGATAAATAATAAAATGTTAATATTTATATTTAATATTTATGTATTCATAAATAGATGTAATAGTGATGCAATAATTTACTGCAGAACTCTGCAAACCATTTCATAATAATATTTGTATCAATATGTATGCCTATATAATTGAACTCCTATCGTTTAACTTGTATTTTTTTATTACTTAAATTTAATAAAATAATTGAATAATATACTAATGGAATATCCAGTTTTGAATATTAAAACATGAATGAATAATAAATTAACAGTGATAAAATTAGATATCATTGTGTCTCAGACTAAATTTGAAAATCATACCTAATTATATTTTCTATTAACATAATATATTAATAATTTCCATGGATAATCTTTAGATCTGTTTCGGTGATAATGTATTATTCATTGACCATCCCATTAAGGATATTATGAAGAAATATATAATGAGGCTGAATAATTATTGAAACATACAAAATATTATATTTAATTAATGCTCGTCGTATAATTAGTGGTATTATCATTTTTTAGTATATAAATAATTTTATCGTTTCAATAAATGTATTTCGAGTGTACGGGTATTTTGTGTAGGAAATAAGGTAATCATTTCAAGTTTGTCGCATATAATCAAATTATTTAAATACGAGTATAAATTAATAACAGTGTCACACACCGACATTTATTCTGAGTAATAAGTAACTCTGAACTCATTGATCATTACGCTAGTTAATCATATAATTAAATAATTTTAGTTATAATACAATCATACACATTGTATTGTTTGGAAAAAATCCAAAACGTACATGGTGATTGATTAATTTGTAATATTTCAATAAAAATTAGCTGTTTAGACTTTTCGTTTAAACATTTTATCGAATTGAAGATCACGAGTTATACATATATAAAAACATTCAAAGTTCAACCATGTAATAATAAGGGCCGTCCAGTAAGATGATACGAAGTGAAGGATAATGTTTTACACAAATCCTTAAAAATTAGAAACTATCTCATGTTTAGCTTTCAATGTATAGGCTACAATAAGCATACAGTACAGTACTTGCCTTATACCTCCTTCATAAATTTAATATTTAAGAGTAATGTAAAAATATATGCGTTTGATTTAAATCAAATACATTTTTTTATTATTACTACTTAATTAGATTGTACTAATAATGATGGGTCATAATGAAAGTGTATACTATATGTTATATAGGTATATTATTTAGATACAATCACCTAATAATACGTAATTTCTAGCTTCTTTACGGTAATAAATTCCATTACACTACTAAATGCTACTAAATCAGAAAAAGATGAGAAAAAAAATGAGAAAAAAACTTAATAGCAAAAATCGATTATTGAAACACACTCCTACAAGTAAACAGCGATGTTCAAATTAAAGATGTATATTATACGTCTGTGGTTCAAATTAATACAAATCAACTCACTCTATAACTCTGCAGTGAAAACAAATTAAAAGCAATACACATTTTTAATACTGAAATTGGCATAGTAACAAAAATAAATTTAATATCTGTTAACTAGCCATTTTAAATTCTGAGTGAAGCGATTATTCATACCTCAGTTTAAAAATATCAAAAATATATAGTAACAATTTTTTTAATCGTTTAAAGTTAAGTTTTTTACGAAATTCATTAAAATCACGAAAATTTTGAATTTCATTATAATAGTAGTATAGATGTGATATAAATATATACTATTATAATAATTAACAATATAATAAATGTTATGTTTTTGCCAAACATTAATTCAACTTATTATATTATTAAAATAAATTGATAATAGCAATCTAAATAAATCATTGAATTCAAATGTAACACTTCTATTACAGATGACCTGTATTGACATATTCAATGACGAAGTACACTAGACACTTCTCATTTACTTAATAGCTGAGTGAGTTCCCGATTTTTATTTTTTTTTGAAATAAAATTGTCTGTTTATTCATCGTCGACGTATGCTGACTAAAATAAATTTGATTTTTAAATAAAAAAATACTTAAGTAAGGACACAGCCACACAGGTGTTTCAATAATTTATGATCCCCATATCAAAGTTACTTTATTGAAGTTCATAATATTGTTATATTAACTCGGTACATCAATTTAACAAGGCATTGTTTGTATATACAAACAAAGCTAAGATAGTAAAACACATCAAAATATTTATAAAAAAAAAAATACAAAGTAAAAGTTAATGTGATTTTAGAATTTGAATACCATCAAAAAATGTATTGATGGTAGGATTGATTTTTGATTACATCTAACTATAAAATTAATTCAGCAGTTCTAAGTCATATTTAATTTTGTACAATTAACGTTAAATGAAACTTCTCGTAAGAAATACCAGATTTTATCAACAAAGATACGAAATTTTTAAATTTGTCCACACGTTTTAATCCACTGTTTCCAGTCCATGCTATTGTAGTTCGCGGTTTTTATACATAATGCCTATTTTTATACAAATTATAAATTTTACTTGCGAGCCACATACAATTGATTTGAGAGCTCATTAGATTTTAATCAATTGAATGGGATAACGAAATTTCGGACTCTTTAAAAAGATCGAATGACCTTCTTGCTAATCGTATTGCTAACATAAATATGAATGTTTGGAACAATGTATAAAATCAGAATGGTGACGTAACGGTATATTTTAAATTTTAATATTAGAAACTATATATAGTATGTGGGTGGTTAAATAAACGCTAAATTGGATGAAGGTCGAGCCGATTTCATACTTGAGTTCTAAGGCTGCTTTTCGACCAGATCATTACCAGATGTCATTGGACTTTTTTATGGGGTGAAATGGACTAGAGTAACAATGCTAATAATAATGTAGATACTTTTGTTGTAATAGTAATCACAATGACGACTACATTTTAAATTTATGTTAAAATTTAGCAACCTGTTTAAATAAGCTTACAATTTTTGATACTCAAACACGGGTAGAAAATCATAGAAAACGGATAGGTCACTATAATATTAATTTTTAAAATCATCACTTTTTTTTTAATATTATCAATATAAGTTTACATGGCAAACCTATCTCCTTACGGAGCACCACCGATTCCATGACATTTCTTTTTTTTTTTTAGAAACGTTATTATTTGAACTAATAAAATTGGAAATGACTTAGTATTGATTTTTATTATCTGGAATTAAATTATGTAGAAAAAAAACATTTAGGAACTGTCTTTATTTGGAAAGTACATTAATAGGAACAGTTGGGAAATTAAATGAACGGAAAACGTTTTATTTGAAATCTACATTGTGTCGATAATTAATAAATGTGAAATACGTATTATTAGGAATAAACATGATTTGAAAATATAATAAATCGAAAACAGATTTTTAAAAACAGATATCGATTGGAATAAATTGGAAATTTAAATAATGGAAAATACATACTTACAAACATAACCTTTTTTTTATAGTTTATAATTATTATATATTAATATTCAATATAATATTATTATAGGTATAAATGCAGTTTAGTTCTTCCTCGCCATTTTAATTTATTCTTATCAAAACTTACATAACTCGACGAGTTAAGAACGATGGTAAAATCAGAATAAAAATATCTACTATTAAGTAACTTTTGTAATGCATATCTGATATATATTATATATTATTTATAAAAACGTCAATAAGTTACGTTTGAATTATTATATACTTAGGTACTATGATCAAATAATTTTCGTTTGATAAAAATTAAACTTTATTTGGTATACTAAAAATAAAAATTTTTATATAGTTGTAATTTATCAACTAAGTATACAAGTTGTAATACAATAATTATTTGTTTAAAGCAAGTGCAACATAGAAATGTAGATATGTTTTCATTGTACTGTACGAACTTATCTAATGAAATGATAAGAATTCTGGAAATATATTTAAATTATTTGTCTTGTAATAAATTTTCTTTTTGTGAATTTTCAGACATAAGTAAATCTTAAATTATTTACTTTCCATAATATTTTCATAAAATTTTAATTTTTCATTTGCCAGGTTTTTTTTTATATCCTGTATAGTAAAATATGATCATGAGCGTAAAAGTTTCAAGTTTCAATAACATCTTATTGAATTTGTTGATTTTTTTATGTATAGTTACATATGTATATTGTTACTTATTGATATATTGCCCTAGTGCCAACATATAAACTTGTCACTTTCCTAAACAAACACACCTAATCACCTATATATATATATATATATATATATGTAATTTATAATAAGGCTTATATTTTATTTACTATATACAATATAATATAATATTCGATATATGGGTCATTTCTTTCAATTGTCAATGAGTGTTATTTATGTGCTACATTGTTGTCTGATAGTGTTGATATTCTATATGGTACCGATATAGTTTAATACTGTACAGTTGATATGTGAATCGTGTAAATTTCAACCGCCCTACAGTATAATGGATGAACACAAAATATCTATACTTAAATAATAAATAAATAAAATAAATCTAGGCTTAAGGTGCCTTCACAGATCACCGTGAAATGTGATTTCTCGAAAAATATTCTAGAACTGTGATTGGTTCAACCGTATGGTTATCTAGTGGTTAACCATCTTTTTTACGCTAATACCTTACCTATACCGCTTATACCGTGTAGTTGATTTCTATCCTACTCGGACCGTGTGTTCACCATAGATTCATTTCACAGTGAGCTACAGTGAAGGCACCTTTGCCGGAAGTCTATCGATGCTAGGTATTATTCATAGTTGAACACTCTTTTCTCGTAAAATCATGCCGCTGAAAGATAAACATTTGATCAAATAAAAAATGGAAAATTTAGTTGTATAAAATTATGTTTTTTTGAATACTATTGTATGGAATGATTTTCAACCAAAGAACCAATTATGAAATGGAACATACATTTATTAGAAACTTAAATTTCGGAACAAATATGTAATGTCCATACATTCTTGAAACATTTGACTTTGGGAACGAAGGTGTAATAAAACATATATTTTAAGAAATATAATTTTTGGGAAAAATAAGCAATGGAACATACATTGAATGGAAAATTCATACAACCTACAGCGCTCTGTTTTATCATGCCTTTCATGCATTTTTTTTAACCACAGTTTTATTACGATTAAATCGATAGTGCAACCAGAGTTCATATACAATGATTATTTTAGAAGTTATAGGTAAAATAATATTAAAAATAATTACAGAATAAACTTCTGTGAAATCAGAATTGTTGAGCATTGATGCCTAAGTTGCCACTCGCTCGCTACGCTGCGCTCGGACAAAAAAAATCAAAAATATCCCTCGGCTCGTGTAGAACCGCCTTGAGTAGGTCTCAAAGTTAAAAAAGTGCAAAAATTACAAAAAACGACCAAATTTGATGGCCAGTTAAAGTAACATAAGTATATTATAGTGGATCCCTTCGCCTCCGGCTCCAGTTGCCAAACTCGAGATCCTCCACGTGGCATTACAAAATAGTGTTCCGCGCATTCGTATAAACGTAAAATCGCAAACTTTGGAAAGCTATAACTTCAAAAGTAAGTCCGAGCGACAAATTCTGATTTCACCATCGTTCTTAACTCGTCGAGTTATGTAAGTTTTGATAAGAATAAATTAAAATGGCGAGGAAGAACTAAACTGCATTTATACCTATAATAATATTATATTGAATATTAATATATAATAATTATAAACTATAAAAAAAAGGTTATGTTTGTAAGTATGTATTTTTCATTATTTAAATTTCCAATTTATTCCAATCGATATCTGTTTTTAAAAATCTGTTTTCGATTTATTATATTTTCAAATCATGTTTATTCCTAATAATACGTATTTCACATTTATTAATTATCGACACAATGTAGATTTCAAATAAAACGTTTTTCATTCATTCAATTTCCCAACTGTATTAATTGTGCCTATTAATGAATTTTCCAAACAAAGACAGTTCCTAAATGTATTTTTCCTACATAATTCCAGATAATAAAAGTCATTACTAAGTCATTTCAAATTTTATCAGTCCAACTAATAATGTTTCTAAAAAAAAAAATGTCATGAAATCGGTGACGCTCTAATATTGTTGACATTTTATGTGTATAATCATTTGCATATTCAGCAATTTTTTTTGCACGTATTCGTATTTTGTATGCATAGTATTTATGTACATATTTAATATATTTTTTTTTTTTTGGGGGGGGGGGATATAATACAGGTACAGGTTCTAGATATTATATAATATTAAGACAAGAAAATGAATCTTTAATATAAATTTGTTTATCACAATAATTAATATTATACCATATTAGTTATGCAAAACTATGCATTTTTTTAATTAGATTAAAAAATAATAATAATAACGCTAGGATTATTTCATTATACTTAATAATAACCCCGCATCTTACGTGCTATTGTTATATTAATTATAATAATTTTACATAGATTATAATATCACTTTATTGTTGACACATGGATAACTTTTATTTAATTATTACAGTCGATATGCAAATCATATGCACGAAACACATTTTTATATATTGTACCGTACACACCGCAAACATAATTATATTGTAATATTAAATATAGGATGCCTACCTATCTACCTACTTTACTTGCGGGACACTGCGACTGTGTGTCGAGTCGTGGCTTCGCGCGCATTTATAATAATTATATATTTATATTATTATATTAAAACAATTTACCGTATCTCACATTATAATAATTATTATAATTTTATCGTGACATAAAATAGGCTTATTACAGAGAGAACGGTTGTGTTTTAGCAACGCTAAGAGTATAATATAAAATTATATATTATTATTATACAATAGCCATACATACAAAAATGCGGACGCTCTTCGCAACTGCGTTTTAGGATGGGCTGCGCAGCCTGCAGGCGGGTACGCGGATCACAGAGTTCGTATTGTACTTAGGTGCACTGAGTGTTGGACATTATTATTGCTCACTATTTGTTCACCTTGGCCACAAGCGATAGTGTGCTGTTATTATTTTAAACGTGAAAGCAACGGTCGGTGATAAATCACTATATGCCTGGCAATAACAGCAGCAGTAGGTACATATCGGCAAACGATTTAAAACGTTTAAAGAATTTCACTATACGTAGGTACCTACCTATGTAAGTGCCTATAGAAATGTTTTTTTTTTTATTATTACAACTTACGCTCTAGCTACATAATGGCGGTTATTAGTTTTTGATTTGTAAACCGAATCCTTTGAAATACATATATTTTTTAAAGTCGTTTATATTTAAATATAATTATGTTTCATTTGACAAATTTAATATTGTTAAGACCAAAAGTGTTGTAAAGGTGATCGGGCGGCAGTTCGTTCTATATAATTATATGCGTGTTTCTTATTATTATATACGCATTCAAGGATCTTCTTTTACATATCGAATATTGCGTGGATCAAGTTTCTATATCCAGTCTATATATTTATATCATTTTTTTAAATTATTTAAAAACCGTTTATTCAACATTTATGTAGTTATATAATGTATTATTCAGGTATTTTAGCTGAAGAAAAGTGCATAAAACATTGTTCATATATATATATATATATTATATATCATAAATGAATATATTAGATATAAATGTTATACCATCAAAAAATGAAATTTAATTTAAAAATTTGGATTGAATACTACAGAGCCTGAGTTTGAGCATCGTTTCAATGTATATATTGAAACGAATATATTATTACGATATAATGTTTATTATTAATATACCTGGTTAAAAGTTAAAACCAATGACTGAATAACATATTATGATATCATCCGAAACTCGTTTTTACGCGGAACATTTTCTGAAATGTTTTCAATATTTTTCGAAGTTATGGATTTTTTCTAGATTTTTACGCATAATTGTATAGGTTTACTATTGAGAAAATGTATAAATAACAAATTTAAGTAGCATCTAGATAAAATATCTGAAATTCGAAACTATAAAGAGCTTTGACATGGCATTAAAAATACCATGTAATAATTCAATGCCAGGTTAATAACTTAAGTTATTGAAGCCTTTTCTCTTAAATAAAAAAAAAAAAGAACTTATATGTATTATATATTTTAGAATAATTTTAAAAACAGTTGTCTTGTAAAACAGTTGAGTCTAAATTAGACTAAACATAGATAACTACCTTTTAACATAAATAAAATGCTAAAATCAACATTGTCTATATTATTATTATTTAAAACAGTAATAATTATTATGTATTATGTTAATAGAAAATTTATAGTGCAAGGGTATATCGTGGTTTGAATACAAAAATGAAATCGAAACTTCAATTTTTTTCTAACACAAATATTAGAATAGTCAAAAAACCCATTTGTTTTGGATTGTGATGAATTTTGATTATTACAATACCCACCCTTCGAAATTCGTTTTCAGTTATGTTATAATAATGTAGCCGGTTGTATAACAGTGGAATTCTATAGATTATTATTTCGCGAAGAAAACTCGGGACGATTATTCAAATTATAAAATATGTATTATTTTACCTTTACGTTTGTGGTCGTGACTACGTGACATCTACTTATTGTAACGAGGAATAAATTAAATAAAATCGCATTATATACAGAATTTTAAACCTGAAAAAAACTTATATATATATACAGAATAATGCGGTAATAATACACGTTTAATGTACGCAATGAGATGAGACCATATATTATAATAAAAACACATACCTAGTTATATATATATATATATATTAACACTTAGTACCGTCGACTACTCTGTTTAAGTATTTGCCCACTGGAGTCGTAAATCCCGTTTGATATCTGGGGCAAGCACGGTGTGTGTGTGTGTGTGTGTGTGTGTGTGTGTGTGTGTGTGTGTGTGTGTGTGTGTGTGTGTGTGTGTGTGTGTGTGTGTGTGTGTGTGTGTGTGTGTGTGTGTGTGTGTG